>JARFJB010001805.1:1277500-1410000 GCA_036346205.1 Vesta saturnalis | reverse complement strand
ATTAGAAATTTTATGTTTATTATTTGTGTAAGTAAAAAATTAAAACAATAAATATAATTGTCTTGTACAAGCGAACCACAGAACTAGAAGAAACTGCGATTTAAAGGTCTAAGACACTTCATTTTAGTAAAACGAAAATGAGATCATTAAAATAAATTAAAATAAGCTAATGTACAACTTTATTGACTCGTTTAATCCTCCTTTCGAAAATGGGAACAATTAATGTAAATTTATTTCCTTGTTAGGGGTTGTAATTTAAAGTCTAAAGCCTAATATTTTGTATATTATGGGGAATTGCTGTTATGTAAAACAAGTTATACAAATATCAATCTACATTCTTAAATTAAAGATTTACGAAGCACTTATTTGTTTCGTTATGCACCGTTAAGATTACATTCCAAGCTCTATCTTTTAATGCTGTAATGTTTTACCTACGTTTTAGTTCTGTACCTACATGTTATTATAGCGATGTGGGTTTAATATTAAGGAAAAAACATACAAAATTCCTTTCTAATTTTAATACAATAGTTGAATCTTTAGTGAAGATTTATCTGTTTTTTGAAAACTAATTCCATTATGGCATCATTAATTATATAACTATAAAAGGCTTGTGTCAAGGCCAGACCCGTTGCAGTCTCATGACTACTTACACTACATTAATAACGTGGTATAATGGCACTCGGAAGATCTGACATTTCAATCAAGCAAAAAATTACATTTCATCCGACGACACAAAAATTGCATAGCTCATTATTGGTGAGTCATTCTATCGTCGTGCCTAACCATTGTACGTAGAATTTCTGTTTAGTCAGTAGTAAGTAATAATTTCACATCTAGAATTTGTTTTTTCTGTAGAGCATCATTAGGAATACTCACTACATTGCATTTACTAGTCTTCGTTTCTTTTTCTGTATACTATATTATTCCAGTTGTGGTTCTCTCAACTGGTGTTAAGATTTTGGCAATTAGTGACAATGAGTGTAAGAGGAAAGTTTTGTCAGCTTTCATGTTGATAGGTCGAATAATTCTTAGGATCTGGTGTATTAGGGATTAAGCTCGCTTAGTTTTGGTGCTTGAATTGGTTCTACTGTATATTCAACGTTCAATTAATTGGCGCTTGAATGCGCTAATCGTAATTATCTGTGGAGAAAATAGGCACTCGCACTGTTAGCTAGAATCTTTAACTATAAGGGAAACTATAAGGCAAGTGAATATTATGTGCTTTAGGATTTGTGCTACCAAAGAAAATTCTCTACCTCAATCGGAAAAGGTTTTAGGGATTCTGAAAGAATTGTACTTAGAATAAAAATAATAATTAACTGTGCCTCCATGTTGTCTTATACCAAACTGTGGCAAGTCAGTCCTCGTTTTCTTCCAAAATTGGTAGATTCTGCTGTAAGCATTCCTCTATCCTGGTTTCTCCAGAGATCAATTTGATTGGACGCAGGGCAGTGTGTACTAAAAGTGGTTGGTTGTACCGTATATCTTGTATTTGCTATATAAATATGTAAACACTGTATAAATTAATTTATTTGCCCGGATTTTTAGAAAAAGTTCTACTCCTGTGCAAACTTTGTAAAGCTCTTGGAGGCTTATGCACAGAAGCTACTAATTGGCCCGTACATATAATAAAAAACTTGGTATCTGTTGTGCAGTTTTTTTAAATTAACCCTTTAACGCCGGAGTTTTGATTTTCGCGAATATTATGAAATTTTTTGCACATTTTGCATCCTTGGCACCTTGTGTTTATAGGAAAAATATTTAAATATTACCGCCCTCCAAGTATGAAAAAAATGCTGTGACCATATGGTCACGCCAGGCGCTTATGAGGTACAAAAATAGTATATTTATTATGAAAGGTATAAAAGGTGATTTATTCTTACAAACTTTAAAGTTGAGTTGATATTAGAATTTATTGTGTTACTTCCGTAAGAAAATACATTTTTATTTTTGAGTGTGGTATTTCACAAAACATGAGGTGCACAAACCCACAAGACACTTGATGCACTGAGTCTTCATAACACTTGAACAAGAACTTCCTGCACAACTTCTGCGTTTTTCAGAACATTCTATAAGATGATCACGACCATGTAGACGAACTTCATCTGCCACCCTTGCAAACCTTTTAGTACCACCCAGGGATGGGCGTCCGCCTACCAAGGGTTTTCTACCTTACTTGTTCAAAGTAATTTGCACAATTTGTCTTCTAAAATCTAGTTGGCTAATATTTGTTCGCGATTTTCGCATAATCGTCCAAGCATTTTGCACAGAAACATCAATCAACCATGTAAAAATGGCCCACCACCACTTTTTTCCGCGAATTGCTATTCTGTAGGTGTTTACATTTTGATCCATCCTGTCTGTTCCTCCCATATTTTTATTATAAACAGCAACAATGGATGGTCTATCTACACGTTTTTTTTTTCGCCTCTTGTGAATATCGTGCCACTTGTCCAATGGGATGAACACCGTACGCTGTAGAAGCACATGAAACCACTGCATTGTCCCTCCATTTTACAAGAATTATGCCATTATTTCTGTCAAGCTTATGCTGAATTGTTCCACGGGTTTATTCTTCATTTCCTTGTCGATTTCAATAGGGCAGCTTGACGGTATCCTATTTGACCTAATTGTACCAGTTCCATGAAATCCACGTTTTTTTAGTTCATGTAATAATGGCCAACTGGTAAAAAGGTTGTAAAAAAATATGAAAGATGTCTTCTTTTAACAGAGTGTGGAAGGTCATCAACATTAGCACCAAAGGTGCGCAGCTTTTCAAACTGTTTTCATAATTAGTATTACATTCTGGATTTTTCGCCTGATATATGTCGAAATCTATCAAATATCCATCAAGTGTGTTTAGGCACCAGGATTTAAAACCAAATCTTATTGGTTTGTTTCTAATACACTGTTTACAGCCATGTTTACCAAAATACTCTATCATGGATTCATCAAAATTTATATTATCCTCTGCTTTATAGTTTTCCATAAATTTAGTTTTCAGCATAGTCATAAGGGGCCTAAGCTTCCACATTTTATCTGTAGTTGAAGGCGAATTATTGTTAGCGCAATGAAGGAATCTGTTGATTGTTAGAAATCGATCTCGACTTATGGAGTTGCACAAAAGTTCATTGCGAAGGTCGCCATTTGTATCCCAGTAGTGTCTTTTGGAAGGTACACTATTATAACCAGAAAGAATAAGATCTGCTACAAACATTTTCATTTCTTCTAATGTTACTGCTGGTTCTGGGCAGTTTTTTGATGCTGCATATATGGAAGTTTCCTGAATTAAAAATCTATAAACGTCTTCATCAAAAAATAATGAGAAGAGTTGCAGGCAAGATTTGTTTTTGACGAAATCATAATTTGGTAAGGGTGAAGGAGGCAGTTCGCAAGCCAAATCTCCGTTTATCCAGTTCGAATGTAAAGAATTTTTAGCTGATTTATTTTTAGATAACGTATTTTTTTTGTTATCAAGATTCTTTTTAGGAATTTTTTTTTGAAATCTTTCGTTGCAGACCGCTTACAGACGGCTGAGCATTATCTAGCAAATGTTCAGGTGTGTCATTTGCAGTCAACACTATTTCTGCTCCAGCTCCAAGAATCCTGCAAGGTAAATTATCAATCACACCACCACCGTCTTCTTCTCCGGAGTCTTGATCTGTAAGCAGGTTGCAATCAGGAGGCTCTATATATATTGCTTGAACTTGCGTGTCATTGTCTTCAACCATGACGAGAGCTTCTTCCAAACTAATGCCACTGTAATACAATAATCAACTTAGAAATATATAATTAGTGACATAAATACAATAACTAACTAAAAATATATAATTAGTGACTATTGAAAACTGAAAACAAATTCTTGGTTTATTGTTCTCTAAAGAATAAAAAACCTACGTGCTCTACATAAAAGCGAAAAAAGCACATTGTCCGCAAAATGTACCTTATAACCGCCGAGCGTGACCGTACGGTTACGGTGACGTATACGAACCAAAATCAAATAAAAAAAATACAATAGCTGCTATATTTCTACTTACACATGCAATAACACTATTAGGGTATACATTCCTTTGCAATTCATGCCTTTAAAGGTATGTAAAAGTTATAAGTTAACACTTACTCGAAACGGATGTCCGTCACAGCTACCTTGTTTACATTCATTGTATTTATATGGTCCTTAAACACAACACAAATCACTTGTCACACATCCAGACGCGATAACCACTTCAAGACAACTAACTAAAAGACAAGTCGACCGTTAGAAAGAGAATATTTCACCAACGTTGCCACACTGAGATCAAAACAATAAGCTCTGTATGCTGTGACCGTATAGTCACGCCAGGCGTTAATGGGTTAATAGTTTACGGGCGTATGAAAAACAACCAACAACGTACAATGGTAAAATTGAAAGGTAAATCAGAACTGAAAAAATGTATAATGTGCTGTTGTTCTTAGAACGTATAAAACTATAAAAGTATTTATCGATAGAGTAAAGAACAAACAAATAACATATAAATGCTAGTGATTGATATAAAACCATTCAAACGTTGGCATACAAGAAAGTTAGAAAGTGGAATATAGATCTTTTTCTGACGGTTGTGGGATTGACAATACCACCTCGAATAGATTGATTTAGTTAACCATATAATTAAAATAAAACAAGTGTAAACAGTGGGAAAGTAAGCAAATGTGAAGTAGTGGAAGGAGTCTGTGAAGGCAGGTCTGCTTTATGTGTGTTAATGTCAGAGCTTTCTACACACACGAAAAAATTAGTTAAATTATCAACGAAATACCATATTATAAATTTGTATTACTTATATCTTTAAATACCACAAAAATGCTTCTTATGATAAACCATGCTATAACAGATAGGATCTAACAATTAATTTTAGAAAAAGTAAACTTTTTTACTACACCTAATAAAAATATCAAAGACTTTTACAAAGTGTGGAAACGTGTAAACTAGATAACCACAAAGCGCATTTTTATATTTCTTTTTGTATTAAACTTTAATTTATAAATGTTTGTTACAATAAAGCACTTTCCATCGTGAATCTAGAAGAAAATTACCAAGTATTTTTAGGTTTTATTGCAATTTATTTTTTCATTACCCTTTTATATCACTTTTTATTATGATGTTTTAAATAAAACGTTTTCACTTAAAAGTTTACAAATGAAAAACTTTAAACTACCCTAAAACGACTGAAATGTAAATTATGCCGCGTACGTAATCCAATCCATTTCCGTTGTCAAATTTCGCTATTATGGCAATACGTTTGTACAACTGTGACATGAAACACATTTTTGGGTTGTGGAGCTATTTCCTGCAACATACTGTTTAATTCGCACTTCATTTAACTTTTGTTCCTTTTTTCAAATAATAGGATGGGGGCAATTAATTCATTCGTTGAAACCACAATGCCATGTTTGGACAAAATTGTTTGTCGAAGGTAAATATTTCAAATACTGACCGTTTGAATTTAACATTTAACTTTCTACATTTTATTCCATTGTGAAGTTTGTTTAGATGTTTTCAACTGGGAACTTACTTTGTTTTAGTTCAAACATATCTGTTACTAATAAAGTTTAATGTTAGCCTTGTACTGCTTTTCTCATTAACTTTATGATCGTTTTTATTTTTATATTTAAAGAATACGTGTTTAATCACTAATTACTATACACCAACTATACTCTGCTTATTAAAATACTTATCTTTTTTGGGTTTTTTAATGGTGTATTTGTATATTAAAGTTATACAATCTAAACGTTTCAATAACACTCAATTTTTCAAAACATCTTTAACAATTTTAATAGATAACGTTACTAATGACGAAGATAACTGTAAGTGTTATCGAAACGTTTAGATTGTATAACTTTAATATACAAATGCACCATTAAAAACCCAACAAAGATAAGTATTTTAATTTTAATATGGGTAATAATGGTGAAAATTTACATTTTGATATACTTTGACTAATCAAAAATATCATTTAAGAATGTTGGTTATGGGGAATTAGTATCTGTAGTTAAAAAATAAAATGAAAGGATAATATTTCGTGGTTGTAGATCAGTGCTTCTCAAGATTTTTTAAGTCGGGGAACACTAAACATTGACATTTTCTTCGCAGAACACTTACACCATATCAGAGGGGGGAACATTGCTCACAGAAATAATTCCAATATAGAAGAGAAATACTTACAGGTGGCTATCCTTTCTTGGAGGATTTAATTATATAACAGAATAAAATAATGATATTAATTATGCAAACTTACACAAAATTGCAGTACCAGAAAAAATTTAATTTAATCCGATACATGACTTTGGTGATATTTGCGGATCTTCTTAGTTCTCATGTTCTGTTATGTTGACTACGTTAAGTGCTGTTTTAT
Organism: Vesta saturnalis; assembly: GCA_036346205.1. Lineage (NCBI taxonomy): Eukaryota > Metazoa > Arthropoda > Insecta > Coleoptera > Lampyridae > Vesta > Vesta saturnalis. Next base: position 1,403,611 of record JARFJB010001805.1, on the reverse strand, counting down.
TTTTCTCTTTAAAAGAAATCCAGAAACTTTTAGGACTATTATTGAATTTCAATTTTAATCCACGATCTCAAAACCGCGACATCAATTTTTCTTCTTCCCATCTTTCTTTTTTGGTTTATGCTTAGTAAGCACGTTTTGAGTGTACTAATAATACGAATATTAAGTTTGTCGACAAAGTGAAGGGACGTATTTTACGTGTCCTCCGACTTCTACCTGCGGCTAGTGAAACACGTGCGCGTTAAAGAAAATGACAATAGCTAAACCAACCATTAATGCATTATTTGCGTGAGTTTTTGAACAAATTTATAATCCAGCGGTTTGAATATTAATAAACAAATAATAACATTAATCTAATTTAGTAGAATTTTAACGTGCGAAATGACTATAGATACATAAATTAAAAAAAACGCAAAAACATGATTGTTGCATTTCTATGCAAATTCTAGGAAATTGAAGTTCTATGAAAAAAAATATGGTTCCTTTTGATCAATTGTACAACTCACATCATCGTAATGTAAACTAAAAGCACAAATACTCAAACACGTAAACATTTTGCAATAACAAAAAATATAGAGAACAGAGTCGCATATTCCATCGATCATAATCGATCATAAATACGTATTTGCAACAGTAGTATAAAAATTCAAAACATGCCGGACATGATTAAAAAAACAAAAAATGTACCGCTTAAGATCGAAGTAAGCGATTAGTTCCTACTTAATGTTATTTAACTGCTATAAATCCCCTTTCTATAACAATACACAAACATAACCATTGTCATAAGAATTTATTTTATTAGCTGTAATGATAAAAATAAATTAGACCGAATCCGTAAAAAAATAATAAATACCAAATTAAATAAACAAATAACTAACTCTAACTAAATCTAAATTAAAAATAATTAAACCAGCAAGTCGGGTAAGTAGCACGAGAACCACGAATCGCGCAGGGAACAATCTAATTGAAACATAATGTGATTAATTAAATTACAAGTATAAATATAAATATATATATATATATATATATATATATATATATATATATATATATAATTATTTATTCATGCAGTAAGTATACATATACACTATATTATTTATATTTTTCTTGACTACATTTCCACTTCTTACTTCCTTACGTGTCTGGGAAGTAGAAAAATAACTGTCCGGTAGTAGAACGATACCGTTAGTAGGGAATGCTACATCGTCCGGGGCACGATTTGGCTAGTAACCGGTTTGCCCGCTATGGTATTACTTAAGAGAACAATACAATTACCTCGGATCGACCTGACTACAAGGGGTGGTCTTACCTCGGATCGACCTGACTACAAGGGTTGGTCAAGGTTGAAACAGACAGGCCTCGTTGCTGACGACTGTGCAAGGAATGAATGATGAGTCGGTACGTGGAATGCATGGTAAAGAATTTGAAATTGCAAATATAGTAAACGAAAGGCAGCTTGATATTCTGTATGTATCGGAGACAAACGCAAAGGAAATGATGCTGTGGATATGAAGGATGGCAGCCTAGCACTATGGTGAAGTGTTGAGACTGAAGTGCATGGAGCAAAATGCGTTGGGGTGATCGAAAGTGAAAGAGTGAAAGTATGTGTTAAACAGTACGAATTGGTATCTACCCGGTGTGGGTTAGAATGAAAGTGGGGTTTCGAAGAATTTTTATTATTGCATGCTATACACCGGTGAATGTAAAAAGGGACCAAGAGTGTGAGAACTTCTGTAATGATGTAAACAACGTGCTGAACGTATCTAAGCCAAACGAAAGAGTGATGCTATTGGAAGATATGAACGGATGGGTGGGTGTCGGAGAGAACATACTGAACCCGTTCTAGGAAAGTTCAGAGACCAAAGAATCAATGAGAACAGTGAACGCCTGGTGAACATCTGTGTAGAGAGAAGCCTGTTTGTATCTAATACGTAGTTTAAATATAAAATGTGCGTACGTATACATTTCAAAGAGGTGAATCTAAAAGTATGATAGACTTGATAGTGTATGATGAACGACACAAAAGTAATGCGCGGATCGGAGTGTATAATGGACCACTTTTTGGTTGTATCGAGAGTGTGTTTAGGGCAAAAGTGGGTATGGAGAAAGAAAATAAACGTAGTGCGAAAGTCCAGAATTAGGGTAGGCAAACTAGTAGATAATGGTGCGAGAATGAAATACGGAGATGCTGTGAGTAAAGAGTTGAATGTGAATGAAACAGTGTGGAACGAACAAATAAAAGACATTGACGTTGAAAGTGCATGGATAAGCTTGAAAAGCTGTGTTGTCAATTGTGCCGTGCGGATATGTCGAAGAGCGACTGTAGGTAGGCAAATAAATGTGCTTGCTAAAAAAGCAGTATGTAAGAAAAAAGATGCGTACATGGCAATGATTGCTACAAAAAATGAGACAGAAAAAGCGATTGTATGAGGTATACGGATTAAGAAACAAAAAATCGAAGGAGGCAGTGAGAATAAGTGAAGAGGAAGTGACGGCTGTGGAAGGAGAGAAAATGCAGAATGACTTTGAAGGAAACAAAAAACTCTTCTGGAAATGGGTAAAAATACAAAACGTGACCCAAAATAGAACGCTGCAGGAGTGATGAATACGATCAACGAAATAGTATGGGACGATTGTGAAGTGAGGAAATGCTGGCAAGAATATTTCAGAAAGCTGTACAGTAGTGAGGAAAGTAAGACTGAAGGGTTAAATAAGGAGAATGTAGAAGGAATGGTGAATGAAACTGAGAAGGATATTGGGATAAAGGAGGTAGAGAAAACGGAAAGAAGGTTGCAAAACGGAAAAAGAGCAGTAAAGTGTGAATTACTAAATGTATGCCTTAAGTGTGGAAAAGTACTGTGGGATTGGAAAAGCGCAATCATTGTACGACTGTATAAAGGTAAGGGGAGCAAGAGTGATTGCAAGAACTACAGAGGAATAAGTTTGCTCAGTGTACCTGATGAAGTATTTGGAAGAATACTGATTGATAGAGTACGAGAAACTACACAAACTAAGACTTCATGTGTGCAGAGTGGCTTCATGCCAGTGAGAGGATGTGCTCTCCAGCAGGTGATCGAAGAGTGTTTAAGTGTAAACAGGAACCTGTACTATGCGTTTGTAGATCTGGAGAAAGCACACGACAGAGTGAATAGGAAGAAGCCGTGGGAAATATTAAATGAGTATGGCGTAGATAAAGGTCTAATAAACGGAATAAGGGCGGTATACAACGGTAGCCGGGCATGTGTTAGGGTAAGGGGAGGTGTGAGTGAATACTTTAATATTGAGCAAGGATTGAGACAATGCTGTGTGATGTCACCGTGATTCTTCAATGTATACATGGATAAATGCAAGAATGTACCGATACAAATGGTGTAAAGGTTGGTGACGTAAATGTACGAGTTTTGGTGTATGCAGATGACATCGTCTTATTAAGTGACAGTACGGATGAGCTACAAACTGCTCTCAGGAAGTTTGATAAAATCTGTGAGAGCATGGACCTAAAGGTAAACGTGAACAAAACAAGAATTGTGGTGTTCAATCGGGAAGGTGAAAAGGAGAGTGAAGTATTTACCCTGAAAGATGAAATTGTGTTACAAGTGGACGAGTTGGTATATCTGGGTAGAATGTTTACTGCAGATAGTACAATGGATGGCGAGATTGGACGAAGGGTCAATGCCGGAAGAAAAGTGATGGGAAGTATGTGAGCGATAATGAGGAACTAAAGCATCAGCCTAGCTGCGAAACGAGCAGTCTATAATGGCGTGTTTATCCTGTCAGTACTGTATGGAAGTGAGACATGGGTATGCCAAAAATAGCACGAAAACACAATAAATGCTGTGGGTATGAGATTCCTGAGACGCACATGTTGTAAAACGAGAAGGGATAAGATAAATAATTAGTGTATAATGACGGAGTGTGGGGAGGAAAAGACGATGATGGATAAATATAAAAGTAGTATATTACATTGGTTTAGTCACATTGAGAGAATGAACAACGCAATGTATGATAAAAGAAATAAATATAAGTTTTAAAAATAAAAGGACAATGTATGAATCTTGCGGAAGCTACGGGGGTATGCAGAGATAGAAAAGCATTGAGAAAGATTATAGAATGATTGTGAAGAGGCAGGGATTGTTTTGGCGTGAAGGTTATGTTATGTTATGTTATGAGTAAAATATAAAAGATACGTTTTGTTTATATTCAATCAATATGCTATTAAATAGGAGCTAGTCTGTTAGCAGCTTAACAGTACAATATGAAGACAAGTTCCCGGAAGTCTTATATCTAATAATACCCGTTTTGATGTGTATACATTTCACTCTTGCAATGTTCTAAGATAACAACCGTACTTAATAAAATTTTATTGTTTTGACTAGAATAACCCACACAACTTACGCATTTTTGCAAATGTCTTCATTTAAACAATTTTCAAATATTGATTTTTTTCGTGAAACACGTGGAAAGTTTTCGCCGAACACCAGTGTTTCGCGGGCTATGCTTTGGGAAGCACTGCTCTAGATGATGATCGTTGAGTAGTCCCTTGAAATAGAAACCAACACGACGTTCCCAGAAACTATAATCTTTCTTAATTCTTATGTTTCAAAACATTGATTGATATAATACACTTTGAAAATATAATTAATGAAGTAGAGTATTTTAATTTGGAAACAAAAGGAGTTTTACATGTGATTCTTATTTTTATTTATTCTATTAAAACTTATTTTAGCGGTAGATAAAATTACTTTCCTGTGTTACAAGGTATGAAATCTAGGTAATAGCTATACATTTAATGGATTACTTGTATGCAGTGCATTCAGAGAGCATTTAGTAGTCCCCGTTTGTCAATAACCTACATTTAATATTCACTTCAGGTTTTTTTTTGTAAATGATGCGTTTGTAATCAAAGTTATGTGGAACGAGAGATTATAAATTTGCCTAATTTGGTTGCGTAAAAACAGAGTTTGGGCTTCTTCTTGAAGGTCATTAGTAATTGTTCTTCTGGAAGCACGTTATTTTGCGTACGCGTAGATTTAAAAAAAAGAATGTTTCAAATATGTGCCACTTCTAGTCAATTAAACTCCCATCTTTGACAATCGTCTAGTGGTAATATTTAATATTCGCTTAGGATTAAATGTCGATACCAATAAATATCCACTATGTAAAAGCAACCACAACATCTCAACAGAAAATATGTTAACTGAAACAGTTTCAGCCAGTAGTTGAAGCACACAATACGTGTTTACAAGATGCGCAAAAGTTGAATTTTTCTTACTTTCGAACAGATGACACATTTTCGTTGAACTCTCTGTCGCTCATATATGCTGCTCAGGGCTTTCAGGCAATGTTAAGGCTGGTGGTGAGTGTGCTTAGTAGATTGAACCGTTGGTTTTCGTATTAATAGTGAAGGCTCATCACAATTATACGTTATCATTCGAAATGCCATTTTTATTTAAAACCTGCGTGAGTAATCTTATCATCTTTCTTAAAATATTTAGCGTTAATCTCAATAATTCCAAATAAGGAAGCATACAATCTGTTTCCAATTTTGTGTATGCCATGCCTTTTCCAAACCCTGCCCGAATTATCGTTAATGATTATGAACATTAATAGATGGAGCACCTTCAAAATCTTCTTGACGCCTTGTATATCTTTTTCTTTTCTCATTTATTCGAAGTTTCTTTGCTGGAATACCATCCAACGTTGTTCCACATGATATAACAAATGTATGAACTTTCTTGTCACGCCATGCACTGCGATAATTTTTACATTGTTATTAACGCTGGTTTGAGTGACAATAATGACAATAGATAAATTTTGCAGAAATTCCAATAGGTGATGTCAAATTCCAAATCGACTTCTAAATTCAGGTGCTGGGAAGAGTAAATTTTCTTCTTTGGTGCACCAATACTCAATTTACTAGGGAGAATATTGTGCTCATAGCATTAAGTAGCCCTAGAATCCCTTACTAATCTCTTACAGAGCTATATTAGTTGGCATCATTTCGTGATCTAAGTTCCATAAAACGGTTCCAATACGATCTTTAATTCTTTGAATAGTATTATTGCACATTGCGTTTGAAATATTCGCACCAAAAGTTACACATTCCACTTATTTACACCCTGTTTGTCAAAGTTAATCACCTTAGTCTGCACTATATCGCTTGATTTAAATAATTTCCGATTTGATGTTTCTGAAACGGCGCGATAATCCGTAATAAATGTCTTTTTCTTCATAACTTTACTCCTAGGCGCAGTTGATTTAAAATTTGCACTTTAAATCACCAAATTTTACGCCGAATACAATGCAAGCCCTACTAGAGGCACTACTTCCTATTGAAATGCATGAGTTTATTATTTTATTTGTTAAAGCGACTACCTATATCAAAGTAATTCAATTTCAGAGGATTCATTCTAAAAGATAATTTTCAAAATTTAAAGTTCATATGCTTCTGTTGTTTAGTATCGTGAATGTATTCACTAATAAGCGGTTACGATTTATATTCGAGGTATATCAATTAAGACGAGCTACTCACTTTCAGTTATATTGCACGTTGTATTGTTAGTATTGAAGAGATTACAAAAAAATTTCTAAGTAATGAAATTGAAATTACATTCTCAATTATCCGAAACTATTGTATATAATGGGAATACTGTTGTAATTAGTATTAATAAATTAATTACTCTCTTTGAAATAATTACAGAACATTACGTTGATCACAATTACGATATATAAATATACTAATCAAATTAAAACAAAGTCTAGTTTATACAAAAAGTTATTAATTAAACTTAACGCCCCAAATTACGATAGATAAACATACTAATCAAATTAAAACAAAGTCTAGTTTATGCAAAAATTTATTAATTAAACTTAACGCCCCATCTACTAACAGCTGTGAATGCTGCTGTACATTCATAAAACTATCGAATTCGCTTGTGCTTTATGGCCTTTTAGCATATTATTAAGATTGGTTTGATGTCATTTGTGTATTATTACTAGCTTTGGTAATTTAAAGCGTTTATGTAGAATATATGAGGGCTATGGAAAAAGTTTAGTGATTAGGTGTTTAAAATATTTTTTAAATACATAAATAAAAAGATTATCTCGAGTGGAATTTGAACCTACGACATGTACTTTGCTAGAGTACCGTTCTACCAACAGATCTATCGAGATACAGGCTCCAATCGACGCAAGCTTAGTCTTTATGTACGTAGAAATTGTGTTTTCTACCTATAAGGAGATCACAGTTACTTATTTATACTATGGAATGTGAGCCCGCAAATCGCTAGGTTTCGCACATACCATAGCAACGTGACTAGCATATTGAAATTTTCATTGAGATTACCTATACTAGTAGTAAATTATACAAATTGTTTGTTTTTAACAAAGGTATAGACGTTCACATATAAATTATGTATTAAAATATGTTTCTCCTTGGTCTTCATTATGGAATAACCACTGCCCCAACCCTTAAACCTGATTTAATAGCCTTAACTATCCTTATGAGAGAGTTTCTGCATACTTCTTCAGCAATCCTTCACACAGTTCCGTAACCAATTCGTACTGTAACACCTAATCGTGACACATTTAAGTCTAGTTAATACTACTTTACGCTTTACATCGCGGACTGACTCTGATAAATGTTGTTTATCTTTCCAAATAAATATTATAACAGAAAGTAGAAACACTTCTTTACGCTTTTACACTCTATAGGAACCAGTTGTTAGACAAGCAGAACATGCTATATTTTAAGTTTCGAGTTTTTTTTTAATAATTTTTCATATCATAAGTGACAGGAAAACAAGAACTAGGTAGATCATTCCTTAGTGTAGAATCCGTGCAGCAGAAAGTAGATTGCGCCCTTTGGGTACAAATGGAGATTTGTACTGCTTACTGATAATGTGAATGAGCGAATCCAGTATTCCTAGCAAAGGTGGCCCGAGACGGTATCAAAGAATGTAACTCAGCAGCGTAATAGCCATGGTAATACCGATGATACAAAGAATGAACTGAAACTATTCTTCTATGCTCAAGGGAGTGTATGTCAGAAGTTAAGCATGGCTCATTTATAAGCCTAATTGTTCTGTTTTGAATACGATCAACGATATCGAGAGCGTATTGGGGAGCACCAACCCAGAGGTGACAATTATATTCCAGATGAGGTTTAATTTGGGCCTCATACAGCAGAAAGAGTTGTCGGAATATAAAGTACTGCTTAGATCTGTATAAAAAGCCTATGAAAAATGGGCTTTTTGTACATAAGACGATACAGTCATCTGCAACATAGTAATAGTCTGAAAACTTAAGATCTAAGCTATTCATACTTACAACAGGAAATGATCAATCTTTTTGGTGGACACAAGGAAACAGTGAGTTTTTTTAGCATTAAATTTGGATAGATTATTACTTCCTCATTCAAGGGTACGTTCAATGTGTTTGTTGATTGAAATTGCTATTTCAGCTGTAATGTCTTGATTTGAGATAGAAGGTGGATTACCATTATGAGTAGACTGAGATGAACTACAATGAAGAGTGGATCGGGTTAGTTGTTGAAAAAATAAAATCATTTATGTCTATCAGAAAAGTGTAGGCGCTATAACTGAACCCTGTAGCACGCCTGCGTTAATGCTAACTTCTTTTGAAAACATCAACTACGACACATATTCGTCTTTTATAAAGGAAACTAGAAACCCAGTTGTACAAACTGATTCTCATTTAGCTAGAAAATCTAGGTTATATTCTTTAACTGAACTTGTCTATGGTAAGAACAATCAAACAAAATTGTGGCAAATGGTTAAAATTGTTAACCTCATAATTCACTCTACTTATTTAGTGCAAGTGGATAATAATGTTAAATTTGTTCATGCTAATGAGTTACTTCCAAACTGTACTAGTGATTTATTGAATAACTCACTAAAAATATTCACCTTTTGTTAGCAGTAGTTGTGTAGCGACAGAAAGTTTGCATGTAAGACCAGATTCTCATAAAGAACCCAATCCAAATGGACAGGAAGATATTGAAACATACAAATATCACCAACTCCAGGTTATAGTACTCCCAAGATTGTATCACGGTCTGGAAGAATTATAAAACAACCCATAAGGTTGAATTTGTAAATGCAAAAAAATTTATAAATGGGAGGAAAATGATGTAAAGCAGAACTTAGTTTTAAATGTAAATCCACCTTTTAAATGTGTAAAATTAAGCAAGGTTATGTTGAACGGCGTCAAGTGTGTCAGCACGTTTTGTTAAATGGTTCATGTACGTTTTTAAGAGTGTCTCTAAATACAAATTGAGCCTTTTATTAGTCTAGTTGATACACAGGACAAATAAGTGAAATCATAAGAAATCAGATTATTAGATTTAACATCATAATAAACTCCCATTTTAACTAATAGAAAATCTATATTAAAATTAAAGCAAACTTGTGCAAAATTGTCCAAATAAAAAAATTTAAGTAAATTTGTTGGTTTAGTAAACATAAAAATTACAACTGACTAAATCAATTTCCTCCGAAAAGGTTAATTTAGAAATGTTATAGAATTTTATTTTGTCAGAAAGAGCTTTTTAACGCTTAAGTTTATCGAGATTATTCTATAGGTACATATTTATTAATTTTGGATTTTACTCCTCTAACAGGTATAAAATTAAAATACATCAATTTATTAAATTAATTAGTGTTTTTAATTGCCTTACTAATTAAAAACTTACCTGACAGAAAATTTTTGCAGGTGAAACAATGTATTTTCTGTCTCAGCTTGTGTTATTTGCTGGAACGAAATTATTGAATAATGTAATTTGTTTTCTTTACTTAAATTATTCTTTTATGTATAATATGAAAGAGTATTGTAAAAAAATATATACACTAAAATGGAGAATATAAAAAAATGCACAGGAGAACATTACATTCGTTAGGTAGGTATGTGTGATTCAATTTAATTGACACTATATTTGAAAACGTTTTAAGTTGGCAAGAGTCAATGTTTTTTTTTGCATGCATTAATTTAGTTTACTTTGGTAAAAATCTTTGTCTCATTTTAGTGTTGTATGTCATGGACATGTTTACTCTAATAAGGAAAATACATGTTTATTTCAGAATTATGAACGTATGGTACTTCTTATTTAAATTTGTTAATTTAAATGAATAATGTGACAAGTACACTTTGATTATCATTTTATAATTTTTATAAAAGGCGTATCATATTTTAGAAATTTCTTTGAAATTTTAATTAATCTGTTATTCTCACTGATGACGAAAACCGTAATTGTTATCGAAACGTATAAATTTTGTATAATATATTTACATGATCTATTAACTTAAAAGATAAGTATTTGTAATTATCTCAACGTTACTTTTAAAATAGAAGGGAATAGCAATAGTTGATTATATAATTGTAACTCTTGTTTGTAATAAATTTTAATGCACTTTCCTTATTATATTTCTTAAGTGGAAATACTGTAAACTTTTGAATTCACTGATGTGGAGTCTAACTATAGTCATTAATACGACAAATAAAGGTTTAATTCTGATCCCTTTTAAAAGAATCAAAAAGCCTAACAAAATGTACGAGAGATCGTTATTGTATGTAGTTGTAATATTGCTTTCACTTTCCTTAGCCTTTAAAATCTTACTATGGAACATTTTCAACCTCAAGTAAGATATTCAATGTTTTAACACATAAGTATCACATTTAAATTACACGTAAGTTGATATTTTAGGTTGTTTATACTTGCCTTTAAGAGTATCATAAAACTTCGTGAAGCATTATAATTTAAAGTGATAGAGAAGGTACGGACAAATTTGCTCTTTATTCGAACCTCGCATTTAGGATAGCATAAATATTTTTTTAGGCATCTACGTGTATTCATTATTAGCATTTACCGTAATCATTACCGTTTCCTTACAGATCGGGGTTATTGTTACTGCTACGGGCACCGTTCTGCTACAGCTACTGTTACATTCTTACTGTTACATCACTATCACTATCACTATCACTATCACTATCACTATCACTATCACTATCACTATCACTATCACTATCACTATCACTATCACTATCACTATCACTATCACTATCACTATCACGATCACGATCACGATCACGATCACCATCACAATCACCATCACCATCACCATAACCATCACCATCACCATCACCACCACCACCACTATCACTATCACCATCACCATCACCATCGCCATCGCCATCGATATCGATGTCGATATCGACATCGACATCGACATCGACATCGACATCGACATCGACATCGACATCGACATCGACATCGACATCGACATCGACATCGACATCGACATCGGCATCGACATCGACATCGACATCGGCATCGACATCGGCATCGACATCGACTCGACATCAAGGTCGACATCGACATCGACATCGACATCGACATCGACTCGACATCGATATCGATGTCGATATCAATATCACTATCACTATCACTATCACTATCACTATCACTATCACTATCACTATCACTATCACTATCACGTTCACAATCACTATCACGATCACTATCACGATCACTATCACGATCACTATCACGATCACTATCACGATCACTATCACGATCACTATCACGATCACTATCACGATCACTATCACGATCACTATCACGATCACTATCACGATCACTATCACGATCACTATCACGATCACTATCACGATCACTATCACGATTTCTATCACCATCACTATCACGATCACTATCACGATCACTATCACGATCACTATCACGATCACTATCACGATCACTATCACGATCACTATCACGATCACTATCACGATCACTATCACGATCACTATCACGATCACTATCACGATCACTATCACGATCACTATCACGATCACTATCACGATCACTATCACGATCACTATCACCATCACTATCACTATCACGATCACTATCACGATCAGTATCACTATCCAAATCTCGCAAAGATTGATTTTAAACTCATTATTATATTTAGACTCGACGTGTTCTCATGTAGATACCGAATTTCTACAAATTTTGAGAAATAATCGACCACAAGTAAATATTTTTTATTATATCGAATTCGAACGTCACACCAAATTGTCTATTTCATTGTTTAAACTCGGTCAATATAACGTCTCCCTAGCAATGTTCTTGGTTCTCTCAATCCGTTGGTGGCTAAAATGAATTCGACTTACCATCTCTTTCCTCGTTTTGTATGGTTCTATTAGTATGTTGCTCAGTAAACCGTTTGACCCACTTATATCTTCTTGAAAACTGTAATACTGTTTAAGTTCACCTATTAGCAGTCCTCGTGAACTCTTTGGCTATCCTATTGACAGATATGTTTTTACCTGAGATAAAACAGGATCTCCTGATATTAATGTGATTATTTCTTTAGTCTTGGACTCTCTTATATTTATTTGTTTTTCAATTAAACTGGCTTGCATATTTAGTTCGGTGTCTAGTTCGTCCATGATGATGTTGTCTGCTGCATTGTTCTTCGAAAACGCACGCGGTAAAGTCTCTGCAGTATAAAGTTTACTGCCAGGCTTATAATGTATGCTTAGGTCGTATTTTTGTAGTTTAATCAACATACGTTGTAATCTGGCAGGACACTCTGCTAACTTTTTTTATTAAAAATAGGAATTAACGTGTTCCAAAAACGTATTGGTTAAAATATTCACAGCCAAACAAAACAGGTAACAACTCTTTTTCGATTTGTACGTAACGCTTCTGCGTATCTGTGAGTAAATTGGACGCATAGGCACACGGCAACCCATCCTGCATCAGGACAGCTGCTATACCGTCTTTAGGGGCATCAACAGAAATTCTTGATGTTTTATTAATGTTATAATACTGCAAGATAGGTTTATTTGTTATCAACTGCTACAATTGTTTAAATCCCTTTTCCTGTTCATCGTGCCAATGCCATGCTACATCATGTGTTACAAAAATTCTTACAGGTGCTGTTATGCTCAATACATTGGGAATAAACTTGGACACGTAATTAATAAAAACGAGAAACCGTTGCACAGATTTTTTATCAGCAGGCTTTGGCATTGGTGTATTCATAACTGCTTTAACTTTTGAGTCATCAGGGCTTATTCCGTGTTCCGAAAGAATGTGCCCTAAATATTTTAATTGCTTTAAGCAAAATTTACATTTAACGCGATTAAATTGTATGTTATTCTATTTTGTTACACGCATTACGGTGTTTAGTCTACTATTGTGTTCTTCGACAGTTGAACCGTAAACGATAATGTCATCCATCCATACATATATATATATATATATATATATATATATATATATATATATATATATATATATATATATATATATATATATATATATACCCTGTATGCCAAATATCTGTTTAATGCGTTTGTGGAACACCTCTGGGGCAGATTTAATTCCGTAAGGCATCGGTAGAAACCTATAACCCCCAAATTGAGTGCCGAAGGTACACAGTTTGGAACTGTATTCGTCTAACCATCCAAAACCCATTATTTGCATCCAAAGTGTCACAAAATTTAGCATCTTCCAATTTATACGTTATCTGTTCCAAGGTGGGCAATTGGTAATATTCTCAACGTATAGCTTTATTAAGATCATGCGGATCCAAACATATTCTCAAATCACCTGAAGGTTTTCTTACAATTACTACAGAATTAATCCATTCTGTAGGTTCATTTATTATAATCATTTTTTCTAGTTCTTGTAGACGAACTGTTAAATTTTCATGTAAATGTAAAGGTAACCTTCTCGATGGATGTACAACTGGTGGTGCATTAGGATCGATTTCTATATGATACGGTTCTTTCAAATAGCCGATACCTTCAAAAACATCTTTAGAATATTTATAGTAAAATTTTCAACTCGTTTGATAAGATTTAATTCGATTGTATTTAAACCTATTACCGCAGGTGCTTGACCTGAAACGATAAAAAATAATAATTTGCAATGTTTGTTTCTATAACATAATAAACTATCACCGTTGTCAATATCTAACGTTATAGTTCCAACAAATAGATAATCATTATTTGCTGTATTTGTATCGTTTATAGAAAATTCGCTACTGTTATTATTAGGATCCCCATTTAAATTTAAAGTGTACCTACATAAACACATTTTTGGCATATGACCTTTACGCTTACATATATAACAAATAACATCAAAAGCTTTACATTTATACTTGGAATGGCTATCACCACACCATCCGCATTGATAATGATTGACAACGGTTCTTCTATGCTGCAAATCGTACTGCATGTGTCTGTTTCCTGCGATCTACAAGTTGTTGGTGGCTTCTGTATTTACTTTTGTTCTGGTAAAGATGAGGTTGATGTTTATTGTAATTGACCCCATGAACTGTCAACTGCTGGGTTGAATTTGTAGGCTCGCACAAGAATTCATCTTTTTCTAATAATCGTTGCCTAATTTCATCACTGATAACGCCACAAATTAGCATACTTTTACTTAAACTATCCGTTAAAGTATCCAACTCACACGAACTAGCTTTGTTTTTTAAGTTAGTCACAAACGTGTCAATCCTTTCATCCGGCAACTGTTTTCGCATAAAAAATGTATGCCTTTCGTATTCCAAGTTCTGTTTGGGTAGAAAATGCTTTTCAAACTTTTCAATTAAAACACTTAATTTATCTTTTTCGGTCGTATCAAAACTAAAAGCATTAAATATTTGATACGCCTTTTCGCCGATATAATGGAGAAGTTGCGTGCACCGTATGTCCTCGCTTTTTTTTGAGATTTCGATTGCTTTTATGTAATTTAAAAATCTGTTTTTCCATAATTTCCAGTTTTCTGCAACATTACCATTCAACTTTAGAACTGCAACACCCCTTTGTTCAGTCATCTTACTTTTTATAATTAGGAATTAATTTAATCACTTGTGTCAATTATCATTATTTATTTTGTAACCTTTACTTTTATTTATCGAATACCGACTGCGCCATATTGGGTTTTGTGGAGTTGAATTAAACACGTGTATAATACAAGCGTCTATTCAGTACTGAATCTTTATACTTATGACAACTATCACCATCACCATCACCATCGCCATCACCATCACCATAACCATAACCATCACCATCACCATCACCATCACCATCACTATTACTATCATTACCACTATCACTATTACTCGTACTTTCAACATCACTGTCACCAACACCGTTACCATTACCATCACCATTACCATCATCATCACAATCACGATCACAATCACGATAACTATAACTACCATTATCGGGTTACCATTCTATTAAACAAAAATGTAGTGACAGCATCTTAAAATAAACGAATAGATTGTTGAGTGACAATTACAACCATCACCATAACGACCACTAACACAATCACTATCACTATCACTATCTTATCATTATTAGTATTGTATTCAACGAAGTTCTTAGTGGGAGCATCTTAAATTGAACAAATAGACAGTTTAGTGACAATTATAACGCAAAACCTTGCAATTTAGGTCACCTCTTTTCGCTTATTGGTCGTATTATCCCTGTAGGCTTTGTCAATGGTTCTCCTGAATAGTCTACAAGTGCAAAATGGGCTAGTGTAGATTTTATGGTTTACATATAGTATTACTACGTAGAGCTTTCCGCATTCAATAATGGTGATTGTATATATATATATATATATATATATATATATATATATATAGATGAAATAACCATCCAAAACATAATTAAACAATTCAATGTGTTATTTTAGGATACAGATTAACAGTAAATTTTAAACGTTTTAAGCCCTATCATTTTAATATTATTTAAATAGTTTACATCGAGAAACAGTGGAAATATATATATATATATATATATATATATATATATATATATATATATATATATATATATATATATATATATATATATATATATATGGAGAATATATCATAAGGAGAGTATTGCAGTTGGAGTGGAGTTGTGTGTAGGCCTCCCAAATCAAATGGAGATTTTATTGACAGCATTGAAGATGTGTTTTTGTCTGCTACTAACAGTTGTAAAAACATTGTATGTACAGGCGACTTTTAATATCGATATACTTAACCTGTCTTCATCACACGTACCTAAATTTAACGCACTACTCGAATCCATAAATATGACCTCAATTAATTTCTGAACCAACTAGATTAACAGAAAACTCTGCGACACTACTTTACCTTATAATTACACATGACCCAGACATCATTGCAAATATTAAAGTTATTAATTTGCCGTATATATCAGATCATTGTTTAATTTTTTGTACATTAAATGCCATGAAAGTAATTCACCGCTCTTTCGCACATATCGACATTATTCCAGCTTTGATGTAAGTTTATTTGAACAGCGTGTGCGTGATGCTCCTTGGGAGCTAGTATATACCTACTTTTTCTACAAACGTCAAAAAATGACGAGGTTCGCGCATTGAGAACAATATGCGAAATGACATTTTTTTTTTCCTACGTTAGCATAACAACGTGCGCGAAATAGTGTGCGAAAACGTATTTCGAGCACTGCGTGTAAAGTCTACGAGATTATTGTATTTTAACTTTTGTGTCGTTTTTGTGTCGGGTACTTTAACAATCAAAATGGAATCTTTATCTTCTATATCATCGACCGCCATTTTAGTGAGTTCATCACGGCGGCAGGCACCCGAAATACTCAGTATTAAAACGACCTAAAAGGAAATCATTGACGATATTTAATAATTTAAAAACATAAAACAATCATTAAAAAATGTACCTTAACCATCAAATAGGTTTTATCATCTGCCTCTCTTATGAATTGATTAACTTCCTCTCGAGTTAATACCTTAGATTTCTTGGGATGGTTTTCAACTGACAACTTTTTCAAACATGGCACCAACTTGGTAAATGTCTTAAAATCCACGTTTTCTTTAACATTAAGTGTTGATTTCAACATAGAATATATTGCCCATAACGTAGAAGACTTCATCTTCTTAGACATTTCTGCAAAATATGCCAACAGCACACTTTCGGATATTTTTATTGCTTTATTTGCTTCACACCACTCTTTAAATTGCTTATATGCTCATACTGCCGCCTAAATTTCTCCGGCAAAAGATTTGAAATTACCGAATTGGCTGCATCTATCAGATTAGGTGGGGTACTACTTAGTTCATCGTCCCTCGAAATTTCCATTATTTTACAGTTAAAAATATCAGAGTGCGCAAAATGTCACTTTCAATATTGTTGTTAACTGCCATTTTATTTCCATAGTTACAGTGATTACTTGACTTGGAAAAACATTTTAAGCCAGTTCCACAATACTTTTTTGTATTAAACTAAGCATATTACTAAACTTACTTTAAAACAATTTTAAGGGATATACATATTTTGATGGTTGTAGAAAATTTTTTGTTTGCAACACGTGCGCGAACTACTTTGGTGATCGCGACTAATTTTTTATTTTAAATTCAATTCTCGATCACCAAAGTAACATTTCGCGCACTAGATACAAAAATAACTATTAGATAACGTTGATTATACAATTGATTTCATTAGCAATATGATTCTTAGCATCTGTGATATTCATTTGAGTTTAAAAACAGTGCGAATTGTGAAACATCCAGCGCCTTGGCTAACTGAAACTTTGAAATCAATGATAGCTCTGAGTGATAAAGCCTTAAATAAGTATAAAAAGCTAAAGATAATATTGATTTCAGTAATTGTAAGACTCTACGCAATCTGATTAATACAGCTATAAAAAGAGAACAAAAGGCATATTTTGAATATTCACTAAAAAATAAAAACAAGAAGGGAATGTGGCAAACATTAAAGCAATTAAATATTTACAATAACGGAAAATCAACTGATTTGCCTCTGCATTTGCAAAATGTCAATAAACTTAACCAATATTTTATAATTAAACGCAGGACATGATAAAATATTATTCAAGTGTAGAGTCTTATAATTACTGAAATCAATATTACCTTTAGTTTTTTTATACTTATTTAAGGCTTTATCACTCAGAGCTATCATTGATTTCAAAGTTTCAGTTAGCCAAGGCGCTGGATGTTTTACAATTCGCACTGTTTTTAAACGCAAATGAATATCACAGATGCTAAGAATCATATTACTAATGAAATCAATTTTATAATGCGACTTTGGTGATCGAGAATTGGTGATCACCAAAGTAGTTCGCGCACGTGTTGCAAACAAAAATTTTTCTACAACCATCAAAATATGTATATTCCTTAAATTGTTTTAAAATAAGTTTAGTAATATGCTTAGTTTAATACAAAAAAATATTGTGGAACTGGCTTAAAATGTTTTTCCAAGTCAAGTAATCACTGTAACTATGGAAATAAAATGGCAGTTAACAACGATATTGAAAGTGACATTTTGCTCACGTCAGTTTTCCAGTACCTGATATTTTTAACTGTAAAATAATGGAAATTTCGAGCGACGATGAACTAAGTAGTACCCCACCTAATTTGATAGATGCAGCCAATTCGGTAATTTCAAATCTTTTGCCGGAGAAATTGAGGCGGCAGTATGAGCATATAAGCAATTTAAAGAGTGGTGTGAAGCAAATAAAGCAATAAAAATATCCGAAAGTGTGCTGTTGGCATATTTTGCAAAAATGTCTAAGAAGATGAAGTCTTCTACGTTATGGGCAATATATTCTATGTTGAAATCAACACTTAATGTTAAAGAAAACGTGGATTTTAAGACATTTACCAAGTTGGTGCCATGTTTGAAAAAGTTGTCAGTTGAAAACCATCCCAAGAAATCTAAGGTATTAACTCGAGAGGAAGTTAATTAATTCATAAGAGAGGCAGATGATAAAACCTATTTGATGGTTAAGGTACATTTTTTAATGATTGTTTTATGTTTTTAAATTATTAAATATCGTCAATGATTTCCTTTTAGGTCGTTTTAATACTGAGTATTTCGGGTGCCTGCCGCCGTGATGAACTCACTAAAATGGCGGTCGATGATATAGAAGATAAAGATTCCATTTTGATTGTTAAAGTACCCGACACAAAAACGACACAAAAGTTAAAATACAATAATCTCGTAGACTTTACACGCAGTGCTCGAAATACGTTTTCGCACACTATTTCGCGCACGTTGTTATGCTAACGTAGGAAAATAAAAAAAAATGTCATTTCGCATATTGTTATCAATGCGCGAACCTCGTCATTTTTTGACGTTTGTAGAAAAAGTAGGTATATACTAGCTCCCAAGGAGCATCACGCATACGCTGTTCAAATAAACTTACATCAAAGCTGGAATAATGTCGATATGTGCGAAAGAGCGGTGAATTACTTTCATGGCATTTAATGTACAAAAAACTAAACAATGATCTGATATATACGGCAAATTAATAACTTTAATATTTGCAATGATGTCTGGGTCACGTAGGTAAAGTAGTGTCGCAGAGTTTTCTGTTAATCTAGTTGGTTCAGAAATTAATTGAGGTCATATTTATGGATTCGAGTAGTGCGTTAAATTTAGGCACGTGTGATGAAGACAGGTTAAGTATATCGATATTAAAAGTCGCCTGTACATACAATGTTTTTACAACTGTTAGTAGCAGACAAAAACACATCTTCAATGCTGTCAATAAAATCTCCATTTTATTTGGGAGGCCTACACACAACTCCAACTGCAATACTCTCCTTATGATTAGTAACTTTAATCTATAATTATTATAAGTTCAAAAGTAAATATATAATGAAAATTATTATTAATTTTATTAAATACATAAATAAAAAGTTTACCTCGAGTAGGACTTGAACCTACGACCTGTACTTTGCTAGAGTACAGCACTAACCAATTGCGCTCTGGAAGTACAAGCCCCAATCGATGTAAATTTTGTCTTTCTGTATGTAGAACTGATGTAAATTCTAAATTTAATAAGATACAATCAAATTACTTATATTAATGGAATGTCAGCCTGCAATATCGCAAGGATTCACACATACCAAAGTAACTTGACTAATATTAAAGTATTATAAGTTTTTGTTATGAACGAATAAGTTCAAAAGTAAATATGTAATGAAAATTATTATTAACTTTATTAAATACGTAAATAAAAAGTTTACCTCGAGTAAGATTTGAACCTACGACCTGTACCTTGCTTGAGTACCGCGCTAATCAACTGCGCTATCGAAGTACAAGCCCCAATCGATGTAAATTTTGTCTTTATGTATATAGAATTTAGAATTTATATCAGTTCTACATACATAAAGACAAAATTTACAACGATTGGGGCTTGTACTTCGATAGCGCAGTTGGTTAGCGCGGTACTCTACCAAAGTACAGGTCGTAGGTATAGGTTCAAATCCTACTCGAGGTAAACTTTTTATTTATGTATTTAATAAAATTAATAATAATTTTCATTAATCCATAACTGCTCAAATAAATTTTTATGTACGCGAAATGTAACTAAAGGCTCAAATTTTAAAGAAGTATTAACATAAAATCCAACTCCGCGGCCTCTCGATTCCCTATTAGCTTATAAAAATTTATAGCCATTAATTTTTAAGTTATCGACAACAATATTGTTAGATAACCACGTTTCTGAAAGGCAAATTACATTATCTGTAGATGATAGAACGAACTCTTTAAAATCAGAAAAAATACGGTATCAGTGAGCGCTCATTTATGTGAGATATCTGTAATGACATATTTATACAATTTAAACTTACATTATAATCAATGTATAACAATCATCCTACCTATTATTTTCAACAAATAAACTTTATATTTTTTTATATTTTTTATTTATATGAATACAAATTATTAGTACATTTCAAACGTTTCAAGCCTATTGTTTTAATATTCTTTAAAGAGAAAGACGTTATGTACGTTTAGAGCGAGAAGTTATTGAATTGTATAAACATGCAAATAATTTAAACAGGGAAGAAGGAAATCTTCGATTGAATAGGTTTTGGCATCTTGTAATTAGAAAAAGAAAGAATGGTATGTCTTTGTTTTAATTGTAACGTTTCATATGATAATTAAAATTAAGACGTACCATTGTGCCTTTTTTAATAGATGCCTTAAATAATTTAAATCGTAACATTCTATTTGATAATATGGTAATATAGTCAATGTAACCGCAGTCGAAGTTGAAGTCGAAGTCGAAGTCGGAGTCGCAGTCGAAGTCGAATTCGAAATCGAAAGGGAAAGCGAAACCGAAATCGAAAATTAGATTCCGTAATTGATTTTTTTAAAATAAGTTTACGTGACTTTTATAGCAGGCTTATATTTCCGTTCTCAAATATTTATTTGACAACTTAATTAATTTTTTTAAATTATTCTGTTTTATTGAGGACGATAACTGTAATTGTTATCGAAACGTTTAAATGTTTATAAAAAATAAATAAAAATTATACGATTACAAACCCAGAAGATCAGTGTTTTAATTATGATTGATAATTGTGAAAGCTTATATTTTCATATTTCAAGTTGTAGCTCAAAATAATATTTTATAAATTGCAATCGGTTGCTTGCAACGACGGTTTTTGTACGCAAAGTGGAACCTTCAATATCCTAATTCTTAATTTACTCAACAAATATCCTAAAAAATGCCTTGTGTTTGTGTAGTGTTAGAAACCACTTAACACAGTTTTTGTATTGTTTTCACATAGACTTTTACATAAAAACTGTATAACGTTCTGGACTCATAATTTTAATCTGGAGGTAGCGAAAAACTTTTATCGTGTTATTTTCATGAAAATTGTGTTAAATATATGTTTACAGGCTTCTAAGTACTTTGAACAAATTTTTCACGCTCCTTCCTCTGTTTATTACTCTTATAAAAAAATAGTGGATACAGATAAGGATAAGTAATGAAGAGTGAGTAGCATCCACTATTGACAGTTCTGCAGTAAAGGTCCAGTACTAAACCTAATGCTTTATTGTGTCAGTTTTTAGAATAACAACAACTTTATTACAAAATAAAACCTCTTAATTTTTTCACACCACTCACACATTTTATAGCGCATTACAATATACAATTACAAATTGAAAGGTTATGACGTTCTTTGCCGGCGAAATTGAAAAAAGAATTTGCCTTTTACATTAAAATTACACATACCTTGAAAATGATATATAAAATGTTTAAGCTGTATAAAAGTGGAATCTTGAGAAATAAATGCGTTCACTGTAAAATCATAAGAAGATTAAAATTTTTCTTAAATCTTAAAAAATTTTTTATACCTTTTTAACATCCTTTTGTTAGAATAATATGACAAAGTTCACATCGTTTCATTTCGAATAGGAAAAAAATTAAGAATATTGGAAAAAGAGAAACTAGAAAAGTAAAAAGAAAATCTCACAAAATCCGATCTAATGAATGACCCTCCCTGCTCCCGGCGTATTTCTCTACTCAATTATTCCCGGACTATATTTTTCTTCATTTAATTGTACATTTTCCAAAGATTTAGCAATAAAGTGTTTTATTGATTAAGATGACTTTGTAAGAATTTCATTTATGACGTTAATGATAACCATTCGGTGAAAACTCTCAATAGAACAACCGTCTCAAACTTTTTGTATTAAAGAAATAATTTTATTTAGTTTTTATCCGGTTTCTCTTATTTAGTAATATAAACCATGTCTATTTTGATTTGATTACGTTTCTTTTATCTGTATAAAGAATTTAAGCTTTCATCTAAAACGTTTCATCACATTTGACAGAGAACAGCTATCATTTTGTTGATAAGTAGAAAAACTACCTAATTTATACAGTCACAATTAGAACCTTTTTGAGCAATGAAAAAAGTGAATGTAAGATGAACTTAATGAGTTTGTTTTAATTATTCTTTTTCCATCTGCTGTAAGGAAAGTTATTTTTGAAAGGTGCTTCTAATTTTACGCTAATATTGGCAAATACAATGCTTTATATCCTTTACTACAAGTATAAAGGAGTTAAAAATATTCTAAACAGAACGGCTTTACGTTAATCTTTCATAATCCAATTGACCCCTCAATGGGGCCGGGCCAATCGTGATACTTAGTGTATTCGCACTAAAAACTCGATTAACCCATAACATAAGTATCGGGACAGAAAACAAATTTTTGAAACTGTTAATTCAAACAGATTTCGTAGAAAGGCTAAAAAACTTCAAAATAAGAAATATAAATGAAAGTTTATTGTAGAAATATAAAAAATAACATTGTTTTCTTACACGATGTTCTACATGAAGTTATATTTTCTTAAACATACTCTATCTTTATAAATTATTGCATGACTTCAACTTAAAATTAAATTTATATCCCTCTCTTCTAAGGAGGATTGGCTTTGATAAGATTTTTACTATCTATATCAGTGCAATCTTCGACATCTGGATTGAATACTGATCGCTTTGTCGATGTTCTTGACAACACCGAAATAATATTTATCGGTCTTGTTAGTCTGAAACTTAACTTCTACAAAATCTTCGATTTGAATATCAGATATAGGCACATACATATCACAGTCTTCTGTTTCAAGTTGGTTTTCTGGGGAATCTGCAATATCTGAGTTGTTCATAATATCAGAGATATTATTTTCTATTGTTTGTGTATCGCATACATCACAATTTGTCGATGCAATTGGCTCTTCTGTCAGAAAGTCGCTAGCTGACACGCTTATGCTAGGTTCTACGGATATTTTTTTCCTTTTTGATACAATTGGTTTTTGAGAAATTCTGGTAGCTTGAAACATCTCTTTCAATCCATCCTTCCATTCGTCTGTTCTATCATATTCAGCAGTGACAGGAGGAGGGGGCAATCGTTTAAGAATTTGTTCACTATTTAATGGGTAAGTCCCAGTAGCAGAACAGCCAGAAGCCAGATAAAATGTTTTGGCTCATATTTGTGACAGCAATGAGTGCTGAATGTAGTAGAGATGGAAAATTTTCTTTTGGGGTTGTCCCCTTCTTCCATTCGTCCATTTTTTTCTCCAGCTAATTTTTATCGATCTAAATACTGCCACATCAAGCGGTTGTATTAAATGTGTTGAGTTTGGGGGAAGAAAACAACGTTTTATATCATTTTCTTCACAGAGACTGATGATGTGAATAGATAGGTGGCTTGCCAAATTATCGCCAATTATAACTTTTACGCCAGGTTGGTTTCAAAGGTAAGGCATAGCTACAGTATCGAACCACTCATCAAATGATGCTTTGATGGAACCAGCCGGACTTGTTTGTTCCATATTTGGCTGCTTTTGGTCCATTGGTTGTCCAGAACACACACACTTTTATAAAGAATAAAAGTTGGTAAAAGTTGCCCAGATGCACTGACGCAAAATATTACAGATGTAGCACTTTTAGAACTGTCAATAACTCGCTCAGGATGTTTTGATCCCCGCCTAACAACAACCTTTTTCCTTCCAGGGTCATCCCCAAAGCAGGTTTCATCATAATTCAAAATGGACGAAGCAGGAAGTTCTTTTAAGAGATTTGCTAGGTTATCTAAATACCGATTTACTATTTCAGGAGATATGCTTGTACAAGCTCTTTTTATATTTTCAGCATATCTTTTTGTGAGCCGGGGTTATATCTAAGCAATAAATTTCCCACCCAATCCTTCCCCGGTAAGTTTTTTTGAAATTTGCTAATACGAATGCTTCTTCTATCCAAGTAATTTTTAAGCATTAACTGTATGTCAATTTTTTCTAACGGGTAACTCCATTCGCCAGCTAATATTATAAGCTCTACTAGTTGGCTGCTTAATACGGTTTGCCCTCCTATTTTTTTTTTTGTGTTTACTTTTGCTCCAACGCTGGAATGTTGATTTCGGAATGTTGTACAGATCTTGAGCTTCCCGAAGAGTAATGGGGCCATTTCGGTATTGCCGGAAAGCAATTTTTAGGGTATAATTTTGGTAGACACGGCTGCCAACTTTTCTTTTGTAAGAACGCACAATTTTTGATAAAACTAGAAGAAAACTCATTTATCAGCTATTGAAAATGTAATAAGTAGATAGTTTCACAATAAACGCAAATTATTCTATTTCCTGTCTCAATTCACTCTGGTGTCCCAATTCTCCATCACTTGCCGCAATTAACCTCCAAATGGCCTGCAAAATATGTATTTTTTTCCGTACAATTAATGCAACACATGTTTTTAATACTAATTTCAAATATCAATAACAAACACTAAAGACCATCCATTTTGTATGCTAAATACTATAAATGTTGTATATAAATATTTGCTTGAGTAGAAGTTTTATAATCAACAAATATTTATAAAAAACAACCTCAAATTCAACTATTACATACCTTCTTTACTCGTCAACCATCACAATCCATCCAACAATCACCTTCCCCACTACCATCTTTGTCATTTACAACACAAAATAAAAATTCTGAGCCCCAAATTCAAAATTGTGAGAATTGTGAGACTATCGTCCCGATTCACCCGCATATCCCGATTAACCCCGTTTTATAGTATTTGAGTCATGTTAACGGTATGGTTAGCAAACAAAATTTCATAAACATAAAAAGTTAAGAGTAAACAAGCATATTAACATAAAATTACAATTTCTGTTCCACATTAAAAATTAAAAAAATTCAATTTTAATTGAATAGCAAATTTATTTCGAATTCAAACATCTTCAAAGCAGTTGTTCGTGTATCTTTAATGTTAAATTGCCTCTTTGTTTTATATTCATAAAGCATGCTATAAAACTTCAAAAGTTTTTTATTTGCATCTTCTCTATTACCTAATAGTCGTTCTAAATACTTATAAAAAGCTCAAAACAAATTTCGTAAACTCATTTTTGAGTGCATCTTAAAAAGGTCTGGAGAAATTGCGTTGCGAAGTAAACAATATGTCAATGCTTTTATAAATATTAAAAATTTAAATGAAATGTATTCTGATAACAACTTGTATGAACAAAAATGGGCAACTCCTATGTGATATACAAATGACTCCAATTTAATCAAGAACGAAAGTAACGTAATTTTTTATAAAAATAGACCAACGGAAGTATAATTTTAATATTTGATAAAGCTGAAATCGGAGATAACTTCAATCAACATAAATTCAAATTAAGTTGTTTATCTGAAACTGTAGTCTAGTAGTGTGGTGTTACTCAAAAGATAGATATACAAAGTAGGTAGTGAAAGAATTATTAAAGACGGATCAGTGACTAGCGACTATTCCTCGGTTTCTTGTGTCTAAACGGCACAAGATATCAGCTTAATTCTTTGATGACATATGTAAATTGACAGGGACTTTTTTTTAAATTATTTTTAATTATACAGGGTGGTTCAGAAAATTGCAATATATCAAAGTTAGGTTTTTTTAGATACAAGGCCCTATATATTATGTCATTTTTAGATTATACCTTAAAAATTAAATCAACTTTATTCAACGTTCCCTGTACCTATCGCTTACCAATTTTGAGAAAATTGTGATTTTAAGAAAAATATTCAATTTAAACAAGGACTAAAAACATTGAAATCTCTTACTTTGAGAAACACAAATGTATATCGATTTATACTGACCTTTAAGGCTTCCATTCACACTGTGTAGGATTTCGATATTTAGTACAGGGTGTTTAGGATTCTTATTTTATGTTTTTCAAACATCAAAAACTTACTTAACTTATATGGACCACCCTGTATAAGTTTTATTTATATGAAATAACTTTTCATTTTGTATCTAAAACTATGCAATTCATATGTCTAAAATTAACGATTAAAAAGTTATTAAAATATTTCTCTAAAATTTCTATAGAAATTTTTTTTGTTTCTAGTAGGTTTTTGAATTGTAGTTGATAAATAAGTATGAAATGAAAACTTAATTAAAAATAAAACTTAAACAAAGACGTAAACGTTTAGGAAAAAAAAACAAAAAATAATATAATAAATGCTCAATATGATGACCATTTTCTTTTATGCACAACCGCACTCGTTTTTCAAAAGATCTCCTAACGTTTCTCAGGATATTTGGTGTTACAGTAGCAAACGCATCCTTTATTCATCTTCATGTCATCAGGAGTGGAGTGTGTAGTGTTTTAACCTAAATTTTTAATGCAGCCCCAAACAAAATCCATACTGGTTAATTCAGGAAACCTAGGTGGAAATTCATGTGGACCTCTCCTTCCAATCCATTTATTGGGGAAATATTTCCAAATAATTCCTTACATTCCGACTAAAATGTGGAGAGGCACCATCTAGCTATAACCACATTTTGTTTCTAATATCTAAAGGACTCGAAAATTCCTATTCTAAAAACCGTACAAATTTTACGCCGTTCAAGTTTCCATCAAAAAAATTTGGACCAATCACATGGTCTCCTACAATTCCCCCAAATACATTGAGGCACCACCGATTTTGGCCGTCAACAGTGCGATACAGGTAACGGTTTTGAGTTTCATAGTAATGAAAGTTATGTCGGTTTACCAAGCCGTTGTTGTGCACAGTTGATTCGTTGGTAAATAAAACAAATTTAAAGAAGTCATCTTCTTCCCCACCTTTTTCAAGACTCCATACACAGAAATCCAACCTCTGTTGAAAGTCTCGTCCAGATAAATTCTGATGAAGTTGTATGTGATAAGGATGGTACTTATGTTTTTTTTAATTCTCCAAACACGCTTGACTAATTCCAGTTTGTCCAGAAATTTCTCTTGCTTAGATTTGCGTTATCAACCACTGAGCCTAAAACTAAGAATTTATTGCCCTCATTATTTACAACATACGTTGCTTTAGTCTGTTTCTTGTAGAATACACTACCAGCTTCACAAAAGTTTGTAGCAGTTCTTCAAAAGCTATTTTGTCTGGATGTGGTCGATCGAGATACCTTTCTGTGTATACCCTTGATGCTAGCACACGATTTCTAAAACATTCACCAAGGATAAATGTCAAATCCACTCTTTCTTCTTGAGAATACCGTTTCATTTCTTTAGTATTAACCCTTTAGGACAGGCGCCCCTTTAATTGACATGAGAGCGGACGCCGGGTCTCATAGACTGAAACAAAACAATGCATATATATATATATATATATATATATATATATATATATATATATATATATATATATACATTTTGTATAAAACACTTAAGCTTGAAGCTTACTCCATTTTGGAATCTTCAGTGTACTGACTGCACCAAGCTACCAAGTAACTCAAACAAACAAATTTTTGACACTTTTGCCAATAAAACCTTGTTTTTGAATTCTTTTGACAGAAGTGGCATCTTCTTTTTGTCCTTGGAGGAATTACCTGGCTTTCTCTTGAGCCTGATGTACTGGCTACATCTTGCCTTCTGGCTGGAGGTGTATTCATTGCAAAAGAATGCTGTTCGAAATATTCACGAGTTAGGGACAGACCAACGTCTTTTAAATGTAATCTAACCATATCATAAGCTTTATTGTTGCAAGCATAAATTACCAGAGAATTGACACCAGCCATATTCATCATACCATAAAGGATGGCTATTGGCCATCTTCTAGTATTTGTGGCGACGTAGGTTGGCTCCTAGCTTGTCTAGATTATCTACTCCACCTTTGGTATGGTTGTAGAATGTAATTATTTCTTGTTTTCTAGCTTCTTCTGTAGATTTACCAATGCTATCATGGTGGTGAAAACTAGATATAAGGATGACGTTTTTACATTTTTCTGGTGTATACCATACTATTATTCTTCTGAAATGCAAACACCGATGAATGTACAGGTTGAAGTCTTGTATTTATAAATTCGAGTGTTAACTCCCTCTTATTTTTCTTGATGATCCCAACATAGGTTATTTTATGATCATCAAATAATTTGTTTACAAGATTTATGCTTGTAAACCAACTATCGCATGTCAAATTTCTATCTGATGCAGATATTGATCTATCAATCTTAAAATTATGTTGCAGGGATCATTATTTCTTTTATATTTGCCTTCACGCTGTTGCCCAACATAAATCTCTATATTTGAGGCATATGATGCCGCTGAATCCATTAATGCAAATATCTTAATTCCATAGCGATTGGGTTTGCTCGGAATGCATTGGATAAATGAACACCTACCTCTGAACGCCTCCAATTTTTCATCCATTGTTGTATTTGCTCCAACTGTATGTGCCTTCTTACAATTATCGACGAAAGTATCAAATAGATTTCTTATTGGTGCTAATTTATCGGACTCTTTTCTTTAATCTCTTGTTGAAACATTATCAAACCTTATACATCTTAGCAAAAAGTGGAACCAGAACCAGAATCACTAAATCCCCAGTCCATCTCTTTCCCATAACTCCTTGGTATTTAGGCGACCACTTTTTAGAAGTCCTGCTAAAAACAAAATTCCGAGTAATGCTTTGATTTCACAAATATCTGTTGGTTTGGCCCTTCGTTCTCTCTGACATTTTCGACGATTGTAGAAATATAATGGTTCGTGTTTTTAACTATGGTGTTCAGTATTTCTTCAGTAAAAAACATAGATCAACATTCCAATACAGTTTTTGCCTTCTTTGAATATTCTTTCAGACCTGGCAAACGAACTGTAATATTTTCCCTTCTGGTTTTCACTGTTTTAGTAGGGCAATGCTCCATCTAACGAGTGCCTCCTATGCCAAAAAATGTAGGTACTCTTGGAATCTTCCTTTTGGGGCTATCATCTTCATCGTTCTGATTATCACAATTTCTTGATCTTCTGATTCTTCCTAAAGTCGCAGAGGCTTTTTTTGTTCTTCATAGCTCATGTTCTGGAAAATAATTATTAAGTCATAAATTGTAATTCGTTATTGCGCTCTAGCTAATGAATTGATTTAAAATAAAATGTAAAATAAATAATTATCATCAACTTACCAAAAAATAGGTGTACATGGTCGTATCCGAAAAAAGTAACACGAATAGGGACGCTGGGTCTCGCAGAATTTTCACTCGATAATTTCTTAAAGAAATGACACCTACTCACGATACTTCTTAAATCAGTACTAAAGCCTAAGTTAGGAAGATAGATGGATGCTTAACCTGTCACGAAGATTTACCGAAAAACGCCGAAGAGGTTTTGTTCCGCTGAGTCTCACAGACCCGGCGCCCGCCCGGAAGGGTTAAAGAGCGATAGCACTATTGATAATAAAGTAAGAATTTTGACAGTATTTGACCGAACACTAGGGTTAAAGACAGCCGACAACTAGAAGAATCAAACAATATCTTACTTTTAAAATCATTACCTACTAGAATGTGAACAAAAGAAATTCCATAGAAATTTTAGAGAAAAATCTTAATAACTTTTGAATCGTTAATTTTAAACATATGCATTACTCATAGTTTGTGATAGAAAATGAAAAGTTATTTCACATAAATGAGAATTATACAGAGTGGTCCCTTTAAGTTAAGTGGGTTTTTAATGTTTGGAAAATATAAAATAAGAATCGAAATCCTACACAGTGCAAATGGAAGCCTTAAAGGTCAGAATAAATCGATATAAATTTGTGTCACTCAAAGTAAGAGGTTTCCGTCTTTTAGTTCTTATTTAAATTGAATATTTTTCTTAAAATTGGTAAGCGATAGAGTATAGGGAACGTTCAATAAAGTTGATTTAATTTTTAACCTATAATCTAAAAATGACATAAAATACAGGACGTTGTATTCAAAAAAACCTAACTTTGATATATTACAATTTTCTGATCCACCCTGTATAATTGAAAATAATTTAAAGAAATAATCCTTATAAATTTACATATCACCAAATAATTAAGCCGATATCTCGTACCGTTTAGGCACAAGAGACCGAGGGAATAGTCCGTGTGTCACCCTGTATAATACATATGTAGATTTATATCTTTTAAAAGAAAAATACTTTTTGTAGGTGCCGTTTGTTACCCATAGTTAAAACCTGTAGATTAAAGCAATTAATAAATAAGCCCACTAGGAAAACTGCAAATTACGATAATGCTACTCACTTCAATTTCAAAACGTCAATCTCACAAAACATTATAATAAAATTTGCAGAACCCTTCGTAGAGAGTAAAATTGGAAATTTGAGATCACATATGTTAACATTTTCTGTAATAGTTTTTGTGAGATTATCGTTAAGGTAACGTGAACGGCTCCATTAGAAGTATATAGACAAAAAGCGGATGTTAAGAAGATGTATATAATGATGTTAATATAATGTAATATAATATAATATATAATAAAAAGTTAAAAAATATATTTAAAGAAAAGAGAAAAGATTGCCGTCTAGATAGATGTAAAGTTTTTACAAGATTTGTTCTATATAATAGGGTACCCACTTATTTACCATATTAATCTGGAAATAAACATAAAAAAATCCCCGATAGAAAAAGCGTTGCGCCACTAAAGTTATTGAATTGCGCCCTATAAATCTGTTACCTTTTTGTGCAAAAATACTGGAAAAAATTTTGTATCCACAACTTTCAATGTTTTTTGAGGATAACAATTTATTTTATGACGCACATTTAGGTTTTCGTAAAACCTTTTCTTGCGAAACTACATTGTAATAAGTTTTAAATTTATTGAAAATTGAGTTAGATCAGGATAAAGCTATTTTAGCTGTTTTCATTAATGCAACTAAATAAATACGAAGTAGAAGACAAAGCGTTAGAAATTTTTCTACTGAAAGAAATTACTATTACTAAAAAGTGTTTGGATCCAAGGCACATTGACTTAAAATGAGGATAAATAATACAATTGGGGATAAAATTATTGAAGGAATTATAACATCCTGCCAGCTTGTGCCAACTTTCATTCTATTGGAATAAATCACTATTACTATAGATCATTTATGGTTTGACGCAGATTTATTAGAATGAGGTAAATAGTGCAAATGGGGGGTTAATCCTTAATTATAAAAAAAGTTATAACACTCAGCCAACCCAAGACAACTTTTCTTCCATTAGAATATTTTGCTATTATTATAGTGCATTTATAATCCGAGGCAGATAAGGTTAAAATGGGGATACACGGTGGTAAAACCTTAATTATAGAAAAAAAATATGACGATATTCTGCAACCTCGTACCATATTTCATATTTTGGAATAAATTACTACTATTACAAAGCATTTATGGTCCAAAGTACGGGTCGCCACATTTTTGGAAAACTGTTATAG
Organism: Vesta saturnalis; assembly: GCA_036346205.1. Taxonomy (NCBI): domain Eukaryota; kingdom Metazoa; phylum Arthropoda; class Insecta; order Coleoptera; family Lampyridae; genus Vesta; species Vesta saturnalis. Next base: position 1,371,570 of record JARFJB010001805.1, on the reverse strand, counting down.
AACTGATATAGATGTCATGGGTCGGATTTGAAAGGATACCTTCTGTGCCTTATCAATTGTTCAATCTTTTTTCATTTGTTCGTTATCGATCAATTGCTAATTTTTCCAATTACTAAAAATTATTTTAACCCACTTATTGGACGAAATGGAAGAACGGTACTAAAAATGTTATTTATGCTATTTTTAGGGCAGATTTAGCCGGTGTAGTCAAAAATGAAAAATGTGGCAAGGTTTTTGAGTATTGGCATAAGTTTATTTTTCAGAATAGGAACTATGTGGCATTTTTCCCCCATTGAAAATCCTGTTTATAGTGTTTTCAAAAATGCAAACACGGTAATATTATTATTACAAAATTTCAGAATAAATACTGCAATGATTAATATACTTTAAGAGGGCCTTGACTAAATGTGGTGTTGCTATATCTACCCAAAGGGTTCTTGTATATTTCGTTTAAAATCATCTAACTTTGAACAAAAAAGTGACTGGACCATTTTATAAAGGAAACTTCAATTATTAGAAACCACCGAAATATCATTCTTGCATTGGAGTAACAATTTTTCACACACGCACGCACAAGCACTAAAACAGGCAAAAGATCCACATACACACACACTCTCACGCACACACGTACACACACACACACACACACACACACACGCACACGCACACACACACACACACAGATTCACAGACACACACAGGTACACACAGATACTCATACCCACACCCATACATGCCACACAAATCGACCCCTCTCACTTACACACACACACCACACACACCCACATCCACACCCACACCCACACCCACACCCACGCACACACACGCATGCGGACGCGCACGCACGCACACACACAAGATGTTTCGGGTAATTCTGAACAGCATATACCTAGAAGTGTCGGACTCTGCCAAGCAGATAGATTGTATTCTTTGTTTCAGGATACATTTCGATTTTTTTCTCAGAAATATCAACGAAACGGCACAGAAGGGAAATTGCACAGTTTAGCGTCATCTTGCTACTCATACTCTCGCCGTATGTTTTTGTTTCACTTTTGTCCAAAGAGTGACGTTGGTGTTAGCACAAGCGACAAATGAGACTAACAATCAGAAAAACATAAAATTTGTAAAGTAAAAGCTAAAAGAGTGCCCACGCCTTTCATTTCATATTAGAGATGTTGTGACACCACTTGATTCATATGACGACATATGAATCTCGCAAATTATATTATCGGCTGAATTTTAATTAGGAGGGAAAAGCACCATCCTTTGTAACCACGCAGAATTTTGGGTATAAAAAGAAATTGGATAGTGCCGTGAACCTGTGTGCAAATTTCAGTGCGGTCGAACGCAATGGTTTTTTGGCTTTACAAACTGCATAATAATACCGTGCTCTAGCTTGGTTTTAGAGCTAGTAACCTGAGTGGGATTAAATATATAAACATTATGTGCAAATTAATTGAATTGTACACTTAATACCTAGGTTTAGTTGAGACCGTCCAACCCCAAATCGAATCCGGAGCCCTACTGAGCAACCACACCACCAAGACGTTCAGGCTTTTTGAACATTTAAACCTTAAACATGTCAAATATAGAACTGTAAAAGAAATTTTTTTGCTGCATTGGCAGTAGGCACTTTTGATCCTTGGTATGAGGACACCAAGAATCTATATTCAGAGATTGCACGACTTTTAATTCGAAAATCTGGCATTGCTCAATGTGGAGATTTTGGTATTCCTAAGTTTGCCTCTTTTGACGAAATTTACCATTTGTAACTTTTGAACTGATAAGTTTTTATCCCAATCATTCATTCAGAATCTTGAAATTTTTAAGAATGACGGAGTAACATGCGATGTATTTATTTTTACTAAATCATTAAAATATTTTATGAATACGATGATAATGAATATTAATGTCTATTTTTATTTATTTTTGTGAGTGCCCAGACAACGATTGCATCCAGCGTGTAGGATGTATTTCTGCCCAAGTATCGCAATTTCTACTAGCACGTCTAAGATTCAATTTATTGTTTGGTTTTAGTTTAGTTCTATTTATATTATTTACAACTCATAGACTTCCTAAACCTAAAATCAATACCGTAAAATTTTTCTTTATGTTTACAATTGTATAGACGAAATTTCAAGAAATGTTTTAGTGATTTCCCAATTTTTTATTTTTTATTATCATGGAGTAAGTAATTTATTTAGAATTTCTTATTTATTAAATTTTCTTGCCAAAGAGCTTTAACTGGTCACATAACCCAAGTATTATATAATTTCCATATAATTTTATTTAAATCATCTCGCAAAATTCTATACCTTAAGTGCGCCATCTTAACCTGGACTTTAGCGTTCATAACTTGAGTTTGGAAAAATTCCCAGAAGTGGTTAATTACGGCAGAGGAGGGTGGTAAACAACTTTGGGGTATTAACAGGCAATTTAAATCCAAAAATGGAAGGGAGTTATGTCCGTACGACACAAGAATGTGTACCTTTTGTTTTTTATTTTTTTGTTACTGTATAAAACATTGCGTTCCAAATGAAAAATTGAATATATCCAGATTACACAACTTATTACCAATCCATTACCAATCTTTTATTATTGAGATGCAGATCAGAAGAAATAGGGTTATTTTAATTAGAAATTACAGTTCAACTCTAATGTAAATAAATCAATGAAAAATATTTGCCTTGTACGTTTAAGTTCAGTAAATTGATCTGTTTGGTGTCATTGTTTCTTACAGAAACTGCTTTTGTTATTGATTTAATACTCATCTTTTGGGTTGAAGTTTTATCTATATTTGCAATATTTAAGTGATTCAATAGCAACTACAGTTATGATCTTCAGTACTTGTTATTGAAACGTTTAAATATTATAAAGACATTTTGCCACTTATGTACCTAATACTTCTTAAATTTGCACGTATGTTATTAAAGCTAAAAAGTTTTCAGCTAATCAAGATTAGAAATGTAAATTTTTAGAAAGCGGATTATGTTATTTACTTTACGTACCGGTTGGATATTTATCCACACAAATTTATTTAATGTGAGCTATCCTTGATCACTAAAGACAAGCACAACTGTAACACAAAAAGTGTTTTTATTTGTGTTATCATTCGCTACAAAATAAATAAAAAGAGCGTATCAAATGTGTAAGTTGGCTTAATTTGTATATCCAGCATTTAATTTCCTATTGAAAAAGAAACATTAGCGACCAACAATACCGGTTTGTCCTTAGACGCTTTCATGTTTAGAAAACATTTTCGCTCTAACTCGCTAGCAGCTTTTTTAGAGTGACGTTGGAGCTTCATCTATTATTCTCGTTCTGTTTCCTTCTTTCTAAACCTTTTTTTTCATGACAGCCTCAAGTGTACCCTAATTACTCTAGCTGAGGCTATCATGTGGCCTCTTCTGTTGAGTTTTCCTTATACTTTGAATCTATCATTAAATTTAAAAGTACTGTACTTCATAAGTATCCAAACGTTCTAGAAGATGAATGGTCTTGCATCGTGTGCGGACTGTTTAAGGGTAAGATGAAAAGAGAATTTTAGTTTATCAAGCACTGAATGTTTGGGAATCCAAATTCGGGTTTTGATAAAACTGAAGCAGGATATTTTGAGTTTAAAAATTCACTCATTTTCTTAATTCTCTGTAATACTGATGATAATTTGCAGAATATTTCACCATTTTTAAAACGTGTCAATGATTACAAAAGACCGTTAGTTAGATTGTATGAACTCTTTAGTTCTAGATCAGTTCTTGGCAAACGGAGTCTGAATACAAGAGAGATATGAATTATTTATTTCGCTGTACATTTATAAGATACTTATTTTGATTATGGGTTTTACTGCTTAGATTTAATAGAGATTACCTAATTTTAGTCATCTGAGTTTAGAAATTACTCAGAGGCATTAATTTTTAATAAAGAAATATTATTATTATTATTATTTTAGTTATTATTCCCGTTCGATCTCTCTGATCTTTCTTTACAGGGATTACCTATCTAAGATGGATACATGTTATCCACCAAACTATACATTTTTTATTCGCTATTGGCTTTCCTCTAACCGAATAAAAAAGAAGCGTATACTTTAACAATTCGATAGATATTGGAAACCGAAGGAATGCTATTTTTTTACTGACAACAAGTGCGAGTTGGTTTCAATTTAGAATTTTCAGGATGATTAAACCATTTTTGTTGATCTAAACGTGAGCGCGAGTCGATTGTTTAAGGTTCTGTTCCAGAATTTATTGTCAGGTAGAACTTTCAGGCTAAATTATTTACAATTGTATAATTAACTGGTTTAGAATGTTTCGGAGCCTTCGGTTTGGCGTCGTATTTTCAGCCCCGGGAAGTTTCGACTTCAGAATGTTTCGGCGCCAGGATTTATCCACACCTACCAAAGTGGTTTAGTGGCAGAAAAGTTTTGCTTTGCTCTTGATTTGCTATATATTATGCCAAAAAAACGCGACATGCACGGTATCACAATAACATATGGACGAAGCAGTATTGCACATTTGTTTGAGGATAAATTATTATATAGGGTGGTGATTTGTTAGGTTATGGCAAATAAAATTTGTAATTTTCTATGAATTGCTCTGTATGCTCTTATTTAATTTTGTTATTATTCAAGTACCCCTCAAAGTATAAGGGTATGTGTACTTTTCTTGAATTGTTTCAGCGATGATGCTGTTTCTTGCGTGAGTGGTAAAGTTTTGTCATTATTTACATCTGTTTTGAATGTTAGAATGATCGAGAAGTTTTCCCTAATTTCGTATTCCATTTAAGTAGTAATATTTTTAAAGATCTAAATTTTTGAAGATTGTTTCTTCTAACATCATTTATTTAAATGTAAAAATGGTTATAAATTTAAGAAAATATAATGTGCCCTGCACATGATTTTTGTTATGCCGGTGTCATATTGCGTGTAGGTAAAGAGTACTTATATAAGGCATACACAGTAGAGAGAATATCTTTTTATACTACACTAGGGCTGTTTTTAATTTATTCATATGTTCGTTTATATGAAATGTAGAAGCTACACCTAATATTTTTGTAATTTTAAATGTAAATGTAAATGTAAACTTTAAATGTAATTCCTTATTTAGAAATACAGTGTCCACAATCTCTTTTCATAAAAAAAAACTGGAGATTCTAGAGCTGATTTTATGTCGATTTAACGTAAATTACCTTAATACAAAAACACTTCCTAAGAGAGCTGGAGCTGGAGCCCTAACATCGGTTTAATTCAGATATCTTCAAAATGGTTTCCCTTTAAATGATAGCGTTCTGTACATTTATTTAGTAAAATATCCCCAATCGTATGGCGTGAATATGATTTTCTAGTTGTACTCATAAGCGACTCGTTTGGGCGAGGCATTGGACATTGCTATTCATAAGTTCAAAATAAACAAAAACTTTATTCACTCCAATTTTACTTTACGTTCAATCTTATCAGTGAAATTTTATATCTTAGAAATAGAAAAAATAAAAAATAGCAAATAATCTAACAGAGAAATCTCTCTCAAATTATTACGTTATCAAAATGATAAATAATAAGAATAAGAAAAAATATATATGAACGTTGCCATTGTAAGGTCGTGTAAATCAAAATTTACCATAAAAAAGAAATAATAAACAATCAGAGCATTGGTACAGGTATTATCAAATCACAAACAAATAAATTTACTCCCGTAAGGAAGTAAAGCGCGACCTTTCTAACGTAAAATTTTAAAATATTAATTCGGGGTGAATATCTCCGCGTTTGGGACTATACCCTTAATTCTTTTCTGTAACCTAGGGTATTGCCCGCTCATTGTTGCTGCACGGTCATAACATTGAGACCTCTGCCCTTACTAATGTCGATTTCATTTGTTTTCAAAAAGTGTAAAGTCTTACTGTGAAACCCCTCACTGTTATTTCTTGAAATCCAAAAAATTACTCAATAATCACAGTAATATAATTGCCAGAAGATTCTTCTAGTATGTTAATGTATCTGATTACAACACTCATTTTGTCAATCTTAGAAATGTCTCGTGTGCTATCAACAATTATATAAAAAAAAGGAAACTAGTGAATCTGTTTTTACCTAACAAGTAAATCATTTCATTTTGAATGTCAGGGTGGAGGTATTTGGATCTGTTTTTTTCTTTGTCTAAGTTTGCACTAAGGAGAGGATCGTAGTGAGAAACTAAAGATAGTATGTTAAAAAATTCCCACATCCAAGATTTATTTTAAGTATGGTCATGAAACAACAATCTACGCAGTGCCATGGTTCGAATGACATCCACGATCCGTACAAAAATGTCTTTCCATTTTTTCCGCTCATCGGAAATTTGGTCAGCTACCGTGTTACTATTTTTTCATACGTGAGACAAGATTATAAATGAGCGTTGCTATAATCATGAACTTTTTTTTACTGAGACCCTTCCAGTGTTTAATACTGCCTTCGCGCCAACTTTGGGCATCAGCACTTTGGCTGATAAGCCAACATGGTAAACAATAGACTCTATTATATATATATAAGCAAAAACCTGTGAATAATTTGACCTGCTTAGGTTTTGAAGGGATAATATGATGTACTGAAAGACCGTTTGGAAAGCGTTTGGTTGACAGGGTTCACTTGACATTATTAACTTCTTCATTTCGTCTGTCATTGTAGCTTGATTTTTATAGAATGCAACATCTGTCTGAAAACCTTGGCAGTTTGAATCGGAGGAGTCAGCTAAACCAGTTACATTTTCGTGATTACGACTTCAATCAGTTGAAACTGATTTTCTGGTCCAGGTACGTCTTTGGACTAGTAAACACATTCAATGCATAGCAGTTGTTCACGTTGCAGTGGATTATTTGTTTCCGTATCCGACGGATTCACCGTCACTGTCATAATCAACTTCAAGTCAATTTTTTGTTTCTTTTTCATTATCTGCACTTGGCCCTGGTTTGGGATTTTCAACTTCACGTTTTGATGATTTTTTAGAAACTTGTCAAGTGTTGAAAGTTTATTTTAGATTCTTCTCTTTGCTCTTTCAGTTTCCTTTTCTTAGCACCACTTAAATATTCATTCTTACTTTCCATTCTATAAGCTCTGTCTCTAACTCTACACAAAATACAAAAACTTAAATGTCAACTCATCAAACTTAAACGGAACTAAATTGTGAAGTGAATACAACGCAATAATCGTGTCGCGCTGGAGCTCCGAGTGACGCGACGCACTAGTGAGTACTGACCTACACCTTATTTTGTTTGTTTACGTCTCATCATATCATCAGTGCGTCGATGAGTCATCGCACCGGACGTACAGGCACCACAAGAGATAACCTTCACAGTTCGCACAGCTGACAGCCCATACGCTGCGTATGTTTATTTGAACATAATAGATACTACGTTTATAATTTTAATTTGTGACTAGTGTCGCTAGGTTACAGTATGTTTAATATGTTCAATATCATTATGGTAAAAATGTCACTATTATTTTTGATGGCTGTAAAACAATTATGACTAAGACTCAGGAACAATTAAGACGGAAACAACCTTCTTGTGTTGATGTTACGGTTGAAGATTCAATAATCCCCGCAGTAGGCCAATAGAAGTTTTTAAGTAATTTCCATTTCAATTAACAGCCCGTCAATGCCTTAATACTAATTTTGAGATGGCAATTCTTCCACCAACAAATGATTCATTATCATTATCATTTGCAAAGGGTTTATCTTCAAGTTGAGGAATGGTTGGGAAACATTTTAAATCCTGAAGAACGGATTTCGTTTTAAAAATGGTTTACTGTAATTGCAAAGCAGATTGTACCAAATTTTGCAGTTGCTAGAAGTCTGGTGTTTTCTGTTCTAATTTATGTGGTAAATGTAATGGAAACGCATGCAATAACATTCCTGATGTTGAATAAGAAGACTCAGATTATGAATAACTGTTTATATTTAGATGTAAGTGTATGCATTTTATTGTAAGTTTAGAGAGTTGCATTGTTTTTAACTATATTTTATATGGACGTAACCCAATTTCTTATTATATGTATTATGTACGTGTTTCGGGCAAAAATCAAAAAACTAATTATTTTGTAAACGATACTGCTAATTACAAATGAATATTTTTGTGCTGGATCTTACAGTACTTTATGTATTTTCTATTGATCTTTAATTTTATTCTCTTATTTTTTTCGATATTTGTGATGCTTTTTAAGTTACACAGAGTGTACTGGAGTATTGGTCTTCCTGTTAATCTTTTGATGTAAGTAACTTTATTTATCCATAATCTTTCAGGTTTCTGTACTTTCTCCAGGGGCAACTTTTACGCTTTTCTTTGGGCAACTTGGTTTGGTCTAAGACTCATTTTCATCCAAGGAGAAGCGTATTCAGTGTTATGGTCCATTTGATGCGCTTGCACCAATAACTTTTCAATACTTCTTAGTGCATTATCACAACTGTTAGCACTTTTTACCTACTACTTCTGATCAAATAAACTGTGCATTTTTCTTAAAAGTACTATTTTATTTAACCAAAATCTTTATGTATGAAGCTCTCTAAAATCACTTCATCTTTTAAACCCTAGTTCTGCAACCCCCGGTCAGCAGAAATTTCCTGCCGGTCCGCGAAAAATTTCGACCGAATCGTGTGTATTCTAAATGAAAAGGTAAATTAATGGTAAGATTATTATTAACTGATTGTGGTTTTATAAATTGAAGTAAATAAGTATTGAAATTTATATATAAATTGTATTACAATACCGTGGTAAGCATGTTTACTCTATGTCTATGTAATATCTAATATTGTAATCAATGCCAATGATGATTTGAAAGTTAATATTACATCGCAATCTTGTTATTTAATGTAGAAAGGTCTCTTGATTAATTTTGATGTATTTTATTTGAACACTTCATCCCTATAATATAGCTATGTGTGTTTATAACACATTTTTTTCTCTACGCAAAGCTAACTTTTGTCCGAACCATGATTTAAATATTTACTATCTCCAATAAATGCCGTCGGCTGCGTACGGCTTAACACAATGCGTATGCGCCGCGTCAGACCTTGTTCGGTGGATAAAGTACTCGGTTGCTGCATGTCAGTATAGCCCCGGCGGTGATATATAACAGTAATCTTGTTTTGTTGTGTTCGTACGTACTATTTTTTTAATATTTTGGGTTGGTATTTCTAAAAACAAGTGACTCTTTTTTGTAAAATTTGACACGGGCCCACCTACAATATGGAAACAAAAAAGTCAAACAGCAAAATCCTTTAACGTTTTTTTAGTAGAGGCAAGGACAATATTCACGAGAAAAGTAGTAATAGTGCTGAAACTTTACCAAGTACTAGTGCTTCAAGTTTAGGAGAAACACAGAAAAATAAATACGTTGATACTTCGGAATGTGAAATACTAACCAAAAAGAGGAAAGGAGGCTATGTTCGGCACTATAATAAAGAGTATTTAAAGCTTGGTTTCATTGTAGCCTCTGGCAATGAACTATCCCCACGGCCTTTGTGTGTAGTATGTTCGGAAATTCTGTCAAATGAAGCTATGAAACCTTCCAAACTTGCTTGTCATTTGCATTCGAAACAGAGATTTTACTGATAAGCCACTAGAATTTTTTGAACGATTAAGTACACCAGATAAAATTGCAGAAAAGTCAAATGAAAAGGATGACTACTTGTAACAACTCGCTGCTTTAAGCGTAAGCGTCTTATTTAGTTGCGCTTCGAATAGCTAAATCGAAAAAGCCGTTTACTATTGGCGAGGAGTTAGTAAAGCCATGCATCCTAGATGTCGTACGAGAAATTTTAGGTCCTCAAGCTGCTGCAAAACTAGAGGCCGTACTGCTTTCGGACACCACCATTATGAGGAGAATTGTTGAGATGGCCGCCGATATTGAAAATCAAGTCGTAACGGGTATAAAAAAATCGAAATGTTTTGCGATTCAACTTGATGAATCGACTGGCGTGAGTAATCATGCTATCCTACTTTGTTTTGCGAGGTATAGTGAAGATGAAGACTTAAGGGAAAACATTCTTTATTGTCTTGATTTACCTGGACGAACCACTGCTTCAGAAATATTTACTGCTCTTGATGAGTATTTTCAAGCGCAGGGGTTAGACTGGAGCAAATGCGTCGGAGTGTGTACTGACGGTGTTGCGAGCATGACCGCACGTCGCTCAGGAGTAGTTGCGAAATCAAAAGAAGTCGCGTACCCTCAAGTTTTGTTCACTCACTGTATGATCCACCGGGAGCAACTAGTTGCAAAGAAGCTTTCTACTGAACTAAACACTGTGATGAATGACGCTGTGAAGATTATTAATGAAATTCGTAGTCCAGCTATGAACTCAAGACTCTTCTCGACACTATCCGAGAGCATGAACTCACCCCGCCAACATCTTCTTCTCCATGCAGAAGTAAGGTGGTTATCGAGAGGAAGGGTTCTTTCGTGACTTTTTGAACTAAGGGAAGAAGTAAAGTAGTTTTTGCGAGAGCGAAAATCTGAACTGAAGCGGTTGTTGAATGAAGAATGGCTCGCAATTCTTGCTTACATGGCGGACATATTAAGACTGCTCAATGAAGTTAATGTTTCTCTGCAGGGTTCATATACAAATATTTTTACTTTAAGAAATAAAATCGATGCGTTAAAAAAGAAGCTAGCTCTTTGGAATAGTCGCTTACAAGAGGAAGATGTAGAAATGTTTCCTCTTTTGGATGAATTTTTGATTACGACTGATGGCAACAAGAGAGTCATATTCAACATAATAAGGCAACATTTAAGAGCATCAGCTGAAAATTTTAACAATTATTTCCCTGATAATGAAGATCCTGGTAAAGTGTGCACTTGATCGTGAAAAAGAAAAGCTGATCGAGTTGTCTTCTGATGTCACTCTGGTGTCCAGACATAAAATGCATTCATTGCCTCAATTTTGGATATCGTTAGAAAAGGAATATCCAATTTTTAGTTATAAAGCTATCAAATTATTAGCCAGTTTTTCGATTTCCTATTTGTGTGAAAAGACCTTTTCAACCATGTCAATAATAAAAACCAAACATAGAATCCGAATAGATGTTAATGCAGCGCTTCGTCTCTCAGAAACAACTCTGCTGCCTCGTATATCAACTCTTCTATCAAAGAAGCAGCAGCAGATGTCGCACTAAAAAACTGTAATTGCATAACTATTATGCAATAACATATACCCATAAATAAAATACTATCTATATTGGTTTATTTGCCTTAGCTTTCAGTAGTGGCGAAACCAGGGGGGGGGTGGTGCAAGGTATGCCAGGCACACCCCAGGCAAGCCGTGACACACCCAGAAAAACGGAGCACTTCCCCATTTTTCATTCTTATCTTAAATTCCATCTAACAACTTAATTCGTTAAATCTTAAACCATTGCGATAAACAAACGAGTAGTAATAGTGACATAGTGATAAGTACAATTATTAATTATTATTTATTATGTAAGGACATTAGAATATTCGTCATTCGAGCATAAGTTGTATCGGTGAAATAATATTTGTTTAGCTAAGCGGCGCGGCAGCGGTAGACTGCTGACTGTGACTATGCTGCTCTTGGAATTGTTTTGGTTCATGATACTGATATGCGTTGAGTGTTGATGCATAAACAATAGCATTTTCACGATGTAGTAAACCCAGCAAGCATAAAGACGCCGCAAAGATTAGTAGATTAGATTAGTTTACATACAGTTTACATTAACATTCTAAAAGATAACTTTTTATAAAGGAAGCGAGACTTGAAACTTAAAAATAGTGTAACATACCGGAAATGGTGACACATTATTCCGAACAATCTAGATGTATGAATCATAATTACGTTGCCTCGGCAGACGCAGACAGCAGCTTACGTAAATTATTAGTCATCGAACTTCTAGAAGATTCGAGAAGGGTTGCTTGCGTCATCGGTACCTATATAAGCAACGCTGCAACGTACGATGAATTCATGGGGTTAGTACTTGTTATAGTTATGTTTAATGTTTTATGTAATATTATTATTATTATTATTATGAGCCAAGTGCCAATATAACCTGTGTTCGGTGTTCCACGTTCTGAGTCTTCTTTGCTGACAGCACAGTGCTGTGTGAAATAAAACATCAAAGCAAACAAATAGCCACTGCCAAAGCCAACTGCCACAAACAACTAAGGACTAAGGTAATTTTACTTATTTGTATGTTTGTTTTAGAGTATTATAAGATGTTAAAATTTTGATGGGTGAAAAAAAAGGAAAGATTGCATCACAAGTTTCAGCTAACAATAATAATAATAGTTTAAAGTTAAAACTGCAAAGGGATTTTGATTTGTACTTTCTTTCACGCCTTTTACTTGTTTCCCCATCAGTGTCCGAGTAGTTAGCTTCGGTGTTTATAAATTTGTTTTTATTTGCGTTTCAGATTGCAGATTGTGGGCGGTTTGAACATGAAGAAATTCAAAGACATACGATCGTTTTTCAAATCTGCCACAAATCAACCCGACAAAGATGAGACTGAGACAAGGCAAACGTCTACTCCAGTATGTGACTCAACAACAAATATTGAGATAGCTTGTGATTTAACACAATCTTCAACTTCAAATATAGAAAATGTAGGTGCAGGCATACGAGAAGATGTAAATAAAGCCGCTGAAGAAGGGCAAGGTAGCAAAACATCCGATGTTTTTACATCTGCAGAAACAAATCAAAGAGGACGAAGTGATCCAGAAGATCAGGATCTAGGAACTCTTGATAGTGGTCCTTCGCAGCCAAGGGGCCCAAGGGTTGTTTTTCCAAAAAGTTCATTTGGAGATAGACGGAGATCGTTTTCGTCTCAATTCTTTGATACTTATCAGTGGCTTGAATATAGTGTGAAGTTAGATAAAGCGTTCTGCTTTGTCTGCAGACATTTTCGGCATTCTGCAAATATTCGAGATCAAAATGAAAAGTTTTCGATTAATGGGTTCAGTAATTGGAGGAAACTAAGTGAGTCGCTGAAAAAACATGACACCTCTTTGGCTCACAGTGACTGTATGCAAAGGTTTGTAGGCTACAAGAATTCCTTGAAGGCCGGAGATGTTCATAAGAAGCTAACCATACAACATGAAGAAATAATAATACAGAACCGAGATTATATGATAAAATTAATCGACATGATTTTATACTTGACACGTTAAGGTCTCCCACTCCGAGGACACCGAGTAGACGCAACATCCACTAACCGAGGAAATTTTCTGGAGTTGGGTGAACTTATGGCAAAACATGACACGAATTTTTCGATGCATCTAGACAGACATATCAGTTATTGCAGTTCCAAAATACAAAATGAAATAATAAGCATCGCATCTCGACTTGTTATTGAACAGATTATAGAAGAAGTGCGGCAATTTGGTTTTTTTTCGATAATGGTTGATGAAGCTAGGTGCTACAAACAAGAACAATTGTCCGTGGCAATCAGATATACCGTAGGCTTGGAAGTTGAGGAACGTTTTCTTGGTTTCGTAGATTGTTCTTCTTCTAGAGATGCCGAGAGTTTAAAAATACTTATTAAAAAGTATCTAAGTAAATGCAGTTTGTTGAATAACGCCATATTAATTGGCCAATCTTATGATGGAGCCAGTGTTATGTCTGGGAAACACCAAGGACTGCAATCCAAAATAAGGGAGGATCATCCACAAGCCATTTACTTTCATTGCTTGGCACACAGTATGAACTTGGTAATTGTCGACAGTTGTGCTAAGCTGCATTTTTTAACACTCTGGAGGCAATATACGTCCACTTTTCTCAACCCGGTCATCACTCTCATCTCATAAACGCCGGTGATGCTCTAGGTATAAAGTCGGGGGGCGAAATGGGAAGTCTTAGCAGTACCAGGTGGAGTTGTCGATATGAAAATTGCAAATCCCTTTTGAAAAATTTCCAACCAATTCGAAATGCTCTGGATGAGGAAATTGAACAAGGGCGAGACAAAAATTCTGTAGAAGCACTTGGAATACAGGCATCAATAAAGCCGCAATTTATCGTTTGTTTGTTCGTCTTCCATTCAGTGTTAATGGTCGCAAATGTACTGAGTAAATATTTTCAGAGAAAAGATGCCACACTAGGTCAGGCTAGTGATATCATAGATAGCACTATAAGTAGCTTTGAATAGAAGAGGAACAAATTTGAGGACCTGTGGAGTGAAATAGAAAAATTCTCAGGAGAACAAGACATTTGTTTGGAGCCTTTAAGGGTTTAAAAAAAAAGAAAGCAACCACAAAGGCTTAATGAATATCTATCTGACTCAACCCTGGGTAAATCATCTCTGATCGACATACCTGCAGGAACTACAGCTCCCGAATACTGTAAAGCCAACATTTACTACCAAGTCATGGACAACGTGATTGGCAATATGAAAAAACGATTTGAAAATCTTCCCTTGCAAGATCGATTGACTCCTTTATGAAGCTAGATTTGGATCAAGCATTTTGAGTTCGTCGCCAATTATCAGAGGGCCTTCAATATCGAAATCTCAACACTTCAAGCTGAAGTTTTAGTGATACGAAATTTATTCAAAAATAAAAATCTTGAAATCACGTTGGAAAATCTAAAAGTTCAAGGGAAGGGGGATCTGACTCCAAATCTTTACAAATTACTACAAATTGCTGTACGCCTTCCAATCAGTTCAGCTGGTTGCGAAAGAAGTTTCTCCGCTATGAGGCGGATAAAAACATGACTGAAAACCACAATGGTACAAGATAGATTTTCAAATTTATCACTTCTCTGTATCGAAAATGCTTTAGTTAAGTAGAAATTGTCGGCTGAACAAGTTCTCTCTGTTTTTATAAAAACAGATGGAAAACTGAAATTAGTTTAAAGTTTTTTTTATTCATACTTATATGTTATATTTCCTAAATAAAATGTGAAAACAAGAAAGTCTTTTACTTAAAGTAGGTATATGACAAACCATGATGATGAAAACCAAAACTGTTTAAAATTGAGAGTGAAAACAAGATTGACGTAGTTTTCATGCGCATGCATCTATAAGAAAGTGGTGTGAACGCCCCAACAAAATTTTTATACGCACCCCTCCCCAAAAAGAGCCCGTGGGGCCTGGCCCCCCCAGAAAAATTTTGTAGTTTCGCCACTGGCTTTCAGCCGGTCCGCGAAATATTTATCCTATTTTCACCGGTCCTCAGGTGGAAAAAGGTTGAAGAACACTGTTTTAAACAATGTTATAAAGAAGTAATATTCTTTCGAATACTATATTTCGCAGATCCCTAATATTTTCAAATCGATTATCATATTAATCAATTTTGCAATGCAAAAACACCACAACACGTTGGATTTTGAAAACTTAAACATTTTCTAGCTTTTAAATGTACTAATAATATTTTAAAGTACAACATCCAGAATGAGAAGAAAAAGAATAACCGAATCTTACGCCAGTCTGACGAGTACAGTTTATTTCCATCCATAAGCTTTGATTATTTTCTGTCTTGCATATTCTTTATGTTGCGCGTTATTTCGCAAATCGTTCGACAAGGAATGTAGATGAAAGTGGATATCCGTTTTGGAACTAAAAGAATGCTGACTTTCTTGTAGCTTATACTATCCATATCACTGTTAACTAAAGTGATATGCGCAATTTGAGGTATGTGCGGGTTTGCCCCTTTAGAAGTGAAATAAAAGTGTACTTTAAGGATTATTTTGTTCGTAATTAGACGTTATGTGTACATAATAGTATAGATATTATATAAATAGTTCATAATCGGTAGTATCAATATCTGTAAACTTCTCAAAACATAATGTGTATAAATATAATTACTTTTACGTGTATGATCACAATAGCTTTCAAACATGAGATATGGTGTAGAAATTGTTTTATTAGCGAAGTTTGTATTCATTGTGTTTAACAATATTGACGTAACCGAAGGATTTTCAATAGTTTCGTGGGTCAACGCCCCAATAACACATAAAAGGAAAAACTTATTTTATTAAATGGGTTATAAAGTCGCAATGGAGCACACAATTAAATAAACGATGTTATGAGAAATCGACATTATACAATTATACTGTGTATTAGAATACACATACAGTATTTACCTTCATTATTTAATTCTGTATTTCTATATCTCCTATAATAGTTTACATAAAACTTGAATAAATAAATTAACATTCACCTTCGCACCTCAAAGCAATTATTATCGTCTTTCAACATCTATCTTTATAAAAATATTTAAAGCATGAGATGAATTTTCGTTCTACTTCGTTTTCCAATTCTACACGATCAATAATCGTAATACTTACTTCTTCATATTAAAGGAATATGTTTATAAATTATCCAATTTTATTGGTTTGTTCTTGTAATTTATACATGTTCTCTTTCAATTTTGAGATTGAACTGTACTGTGTTGAATTATTTCTGTGTCTATAGAGTTCCAACTCTACAATGCTATTAAATAAGGCTTTTTTTACTTAGGGCCTACGTTTATACTTCGGCTATGCTTTTAGCTCACACAGGGCAAAAAAACTTTCAAGATTTAAGATTTAATTGTAAAATGCTATGTATAAGAAACTATTGAAGAACTAATGTAGTGATTTGACTAAATGATAGAACTAATGCTGATGAAACTATGTGTACTGTTTTTCTGTGCATTTTCCGTTGAGGTCAATACATGTTTGTATTCGCTCAAACTAGTGCTTATTATTAAAACCGTGATTGTAGTCTGATGTTATAATAATAATAATAATAATAATAATAAATTTATTTATGCTTTGTAACAAATATGTACATTCGCTCGTCAAACATTTAATCAAAATATATAAAACTTATTGTTCTTACACTTACGTTTGCATTAAATCTAAATCAAGGTTTATAAATTCTTCATAAGAATAAAACACGTTATTAATAAGAAATCTTTTGGTAGTCAAAATGGTTTCATTGTAAACTTCAACTGCTTCGTGACTGTAAATTCCAGATTCATCACTACTTACTTACTAGTCGTAAAATTCGACGTCACTTAACGAGATAAGCTGTTTTTTGTTAGCTTGTGATAAAATGAGGGATCCAACCGAACTCTTGGTACAAGATCTTTTGTGCTTGAGTCTCAGATGCCTAAGGTTGTCAAAATCTCTTGATATATAAACATCTTTCTTGATCAGCTGACGTACGACTTCAACATTTTCTGAATGACAGTTGCTTTCGATGGACCTACGTTATATTGCTTACCAAGACAAGTACGTCAGCACTTATTGTGCGATAAGTTCACACTAGACGTTGTAAGTATCCCAAGGTACCCCATCTTTAAAAGTGTAATTTGAACTTATTCACAATAATCCATATTTAAGAAAAAAAAGATCGCTAAGGGATGTATCTTGACTTTACTGACAATAATGCTACTCTTACTTAAATTAATTGTTCGCCTTACACTGAGTTTCCTAGCAATAATTAAAACATTAGAATTTATTCACAAGTCTGATATTTAATTAATCGCAAACCTCAAATCTGATAAAAAGAATTGGCCGTCGATAGTGGTAGCACGCTGTATTATGTGAATGAGATAGGATTGGATGAGGCTGTTGCATCATAGTGGAACAGGTAAACAATGTAACTATTCAAATTTAACACAAACAAAAAATAAACGATGAAATCACACCCATAATTGTGTCATAAATAAATAAGAATAAAAAGTGTAATACCAAACATGTGGTCCTATACAACCAATCATGCCGGTTTTTAAGTAAATGAGCAAATACAAAAATAATAATGCAGGTTACGGTACATATAAAATATAACAAACAGTAAAATTAAACAGGTAACTGAAATGCAGTTTAACTACACTTAGACAAGAACAAAAAAAAATGTATTTACACATACACAATTGCGTAGTGAATAATAAATGCACAAAATACATACGTACAATTACAATAAATTACATTTAAAGAGAAATTAGTTCGTAGATAAACAATTCTAAATAAACCGACTGAATCAAAGACACTTAAAAAACTCATTAAAACAAAACCTTACAAGGGTAAGCTGCAAATAAATCATAGCAAAGTGACCGGTAACCTACCCGATAATTTGAGTGACTGCGTTAGAAAATACAGCATCCTTTTCTCAGCTTACACATTCATCTATACAAAACAATAATAGCAATGAGGAGGGATACGAGATATTCTGAAGCGGACTCCTTTTATTTTAACAGATTTCAACTTAACGGGCGTAGTTGCGAGATGGCGTATTCGCACCTAAATTACTACCCTTTGTTATCAAATGACAATTCTGTGCAATTCAATAACTCGTGGTAATTAAATAGAAACTTCTTGCAAGGCAATGATTGATTTTTAACAGATTAGATAGGCTTGTTGAATTACTTGCTGCGAGCTTTCATCTACATTCAAATACCTACTTACACTTGAATATAATACTTTAGTTAAACACTTTATCACAAACACGACGAGCTAAGATACGCGGTTTAAACTCAACGCGGTGGCGTTTATTTATAGATTAATTTTTGGAAAAACTTACATTAAAGCAGCACAAAAAGAAAAGGACGAATCCGCGTTTTTAGTGCTTACTAAAACAAAACAGTCAAAGAACGGTCCAACTTAATCGAACCTCTGACTTCAACTAATTGTTTTTACTCCCGAATGCACCCCCGTTTTTAGAAGTTATATAAAACAAGAAATATTACGTGGGAATATTTTCATATTTATTATTACATAAAATACATAAAATAAAATATCCCGAAAAACATTATCAGTTTACGATTTATTAATTAACAAGATCCTAAAACCCATCTACAAATTGCGATTTCAAAAGTTCTATGGCAGCAAAAAAAAATTTCTCGGTCGGCTACCTACAACGTCGCATTGGATTATTTAAAAAACGAAAAACGGCCGCGGTTCGTAGTTCGGACGTCAATAGTCTGAAAAATTGCTTCAAAATCCACACTTACTTTTAAATGAAACTCAAACTCGAAATGTTATAATCGCCACTAAGATCAAGAATTTTCAGTAAAAGGAACACTAACTCCACTTCAAACTCAAAACTTTGTTTAAATAAACTTATTAAATGTGATTAAATTTAAAATAATGAATGAACGATTGTTAAGTAAATTTGGTAAACATAAAACTTTAAAAATAGCCACAATACTTCTTAACGTTTGCATCAATGGCAAAGACTTGAATAGGCTGTAGTATTGAATTCTAAAACGTACTATAATAAAAATAGTGGTGATGCTTCTCTAAAATGAATGAATACCCCTCGTATATAAAATAGCTACCCATTACCCAACGAGGAACATATATCAATCAACATTACCCCAATTTTGAAAATGCACTAAAATGGTCTAAACATATTAATTCTGTAACCTATTGAATGTATTCAATGATTTTGTATATGATACAAACTTTGTTTTAATTTTTTTAATATATTTATTTATCGTGAGTGTTATTAACGTAATACTTAGTAACTGTTTCGGGAGCGTTAACTAATTTAGTAATGCTAATTGTAACAGTAGCCTTATTACATGCATTAGTTTCGTATACCTAAGAAGGTAATTCCATTTTAACGTTAACGTTTATGTAAAATACAATTGTGCAATCATTATTTTAAATTGTCACTTAGCCTTGAAAATGAAAATTTAATTTTCGAAACGTTGGCATGGTGATTTAGTAGTTTTATTGATTGACCGAGCCCTCAAGAGTATCCATTTTCATTGTACATATATACATATATATATATATATATATATATATATATATATAAGTCCTAAAAAATGCATATTGGATTACTCAGTGTCTCAGCGGTAAAAGTGTCAGACTTGTAAAAGGTATCAAAATTAGAATCTGAGAGAAGTCAAATGCTTGGGAAAAAATCATAACATGAATTGGCCTCAGTTACAAAACACGTGATACAGGACAACTCTCAATGTATCCGAAAATTTAGTAGACAGCTCATCTTATTCATATCTGGAGCTATCCTCAATTCAAACATACTTAAAACAAGTTTAAATCATAACCCCTCATTAATGAATACTTTTGCAACACTAAACAAAAAAGAATATGAACTAAATTTTATTAACATGTAGGATAAATTTTCTGAAATAAATCAGTTTGATGAAGACGTTCATTTCAATAGGAAAATATTTGAGATACAAATAAAAAGATTAATACGCCCTGATTCACAAAAACGAAAAAGGGTGCATTCTTAGAACTAACTTAAACCTCCTACACTAAATATGGTATATAAACAATTCTGTATGAATACAAAATCCAGTTAACAAATATATTACATACCTGCGTTTTGGTTTGTGAGCTCTTTCTCCAAAGCAGCGTACAATCAACCAGCAGAAGCTTGTTAACCGCGCCAACAACTTCCGTTTGATGTGTGTAGAAGGGATTGTCATTCAATACTGTTTATCTTACTGATCGATACTTGATTTAAGTATTTACAAAGTGTTTCACTTGTAAAATTCATGAAATCGGAATACTATTCACCTATCAGCAACCTTATAAAAATCCCATTTCAACTTTTATGAACGGAAACTCATCCAATAAATGACTATGGTTCCAACGTAGACGTAGTTGATTACTTAGATTGTAATTCTATTGTTACGTATTTGCACTTTACAAAACCCAGCAGAAAACAGAAGCACGCAGTGTCGTCCCTATAATTTTCACATTGCAATATACAAAAAAATTCTTATGCGGAAATATTTATTTATACGATCAAAATAATACTTTATATTACGATATAATCCGAAATATGCTCTACAGCCCAAAATATTTGAAATTGTAGAGTTAATGCTATTCCGTTTTTGGCGAGAATGCTAGTATGTTGTCTATTGATTTCATGAGGTACCATCTAACAAACAGTTTCCAAAGTGTTTCATTGATCTAATGGCAAATAATTTCCACTATATCTGGAATCAATTAAAGCAGTACTTGAAAACACTGGCATACTGTGAACATAAACATATGAAAAGTGCAAGGATCATAGTAGGTTTGGTTTGGAGTTACTACCAAAGTTGTTCAGTGTCACAAAAATCGTCTATATCCACGTTTCAATCAAAATTATTTTTTTATTTTTGGATGGGATGATCAAAATCAATGTAAATAATCAAAATACCTTATTAAGCCTTGTTTTATCTATAAAAAAAGTTATTAACGACGTATATTCATAATAATTATTATTTAAAATTATTTAGTTATTTAGATTTGATAATTGTTCTCCACAAAAATGACTAATATACATTAATCAATGAAAACTATGATTTATACTATTTTTCCGATTCTAAGAAACTTTTGTCAATACCTACTTATTTGTATTTATTGCAATTATTTTATACAAAAATAAATATATTTCAATGAAAACTTGAATATAGACTATTTTTGAGATTCTGAACTGCTTATGCTAATCAATTTTTTACAACAGGCATAATATGCTTCTTGAAATTTTACATTTATTCTGAACTGCAATAGGCAATGGATTACAACTAATGTGAAGTAACTTGTTTTAGGCCACAGAAGTAAAGTAAGAGGGTTAAATTGATGTGTAAATATGATATTTACTTTAATTTTTTAATTACTGATAAAATTTTTTAATTATAATAAGGTAATTAAGATGTGACAACAAGGAAAAAGATGTTTCAAATCAGCTTGAATAATTACACCATAAGATTCAATTTGACAATACAGACAATTTTATCAAAGAAAACACAGTATCATGTTCGTGCTGAACAAGTACTATTTAGATATATAAACATCCAGATACCTTAAACATACAAGAAGAAAATCTCCGAGTAGCTAGGTATTTGCATCTTGCATAAAAAAAAATAGACAAAATGTTTACTATCGCTTTTGGTGTAACTAAGTTTCGTGCTGTATTTTCGGTAGACCCTGAAGAAAATGCGTTACCAAATGAGTATATGTAGTCATCACAGCAGGTCAATGGTTATACATGTATAGTAAACATTAAATTAAATGTATTTGTATTCCGCTTCTAATACAATTGTAGTTTTTACAAAATGTTTATTAATACTCTGGAAACATAATTTTGAAAAGTGAAATTCAGAAACATGAAAACGTATGTAGATTACCTCTAACTACTGATCAAGTGATCTCTTAGATTCACCATTGTGGGAGATCTTGAATGAATCACAAAGTATATACGCTAGCTCTTTAATTCTTATGTCTAGGGTTTTTTAGTTATGCTTTTCCCTAGACCTTAAATTGAATCCTTTACCAGTTGCCTATAATATTTTTCACAACACTTCAATGTGATTAACCCATTAATGCCTGGACTATTTTTTTTGTCGAATGTTTATAAAATTCAGAATTCATAACGTTCCGGGATCTCAAAACACATACTGATGTATAATTTTTTGTCAAAAGTAATTTTTAATATTTTTTTGATATGTATGATATATCATACAATGGGCATCTAGGGAGGAGGAAATAAAGAACAATTATATTTCTCTAATACTGATTTATTGTAGAACGTACAAAACATATAGTAATAAACGGCTATGAAAAAGTTTGTATTTATCGAGAATGATAGACTCTAAAACATTTGTCAGAGTTTAAGCCAACATTACACTTTAGACAAATAAATTTGGCACATTTACCACATATAGAGTTTGTTCAACCTCTCCAGTACCCAATTTTTCACATACACTAGAGCCAACAGATTTTTTCTCGATTTTCTCACTTTTACTAGAATAGAGATTAATAACTTAACCTTTGTGTTTTCATATTTTATAAAATTTGTTGAAAATTCTGTTCTCCATTTTCTGAAGACTATAGCTGCTATTGTTATTGCAAAACGCATAATAATATATCAATCCGCTTAAAATGTAAAACTAATCCAAGGAATAGAAAAACACTAAAAATCAACACCTTTCCTTCTCAATAGGAACAAGGCTGTTACTAATAATTGACGAAACATCAACGCAAAGATCTCTCCGGGGTGATTGAATTCTATCTTGCTACGTTCTGGTTAGTCTTGTTTAAACAAATAGGTTACCTGAATAATTTACTAAGCCAGTGTTGTAGCGTACCCAAAAATAATGGATTAAAGTAAGTAGCAATTCTCTTAGTCCTCTTTAGCATTGAAAACTTCTAAAATACACGTCTACATTTTATTAATTAAATTTAATGCTACACAATGAGCGTTGAATGATGTTACGAATGCGAAATGACGTAAATGGTATGAATGTCGATATGCGTAGATGAACAGTGAGAAATGAGATGCATAAATGTAATTCAGAAATGATAAACAATCATGTAATTAAGATTACGATTCTTCTTTTCTTCTATATCTCCTGAATCGTTCGAATGGACTAATCGTGTAGATAATCCAGAAGTTTCCAATAAGTAATACTTTAATAATCTCTAGCAACTGTATTTGTGCATTAGACTTTAATACCGCCTATGAAGTATAGAATTAAAATTTTTGTCGATAATCGTACTTATTATTACTATTCGCCAAGACTACGTTGTAGTAAAGTATGCCAAGTTTGTTAACAATTTCTACTTTAATAAATCGCAAAAACAAAACTAAAATTATATTTAACCTAAGCCTTAGTTATTTGCAAAAAAACTTACCTTCAGATAGAAGGTTACTATAAATTTCTATAAAACGAATGTGTATCATCCAAATCCAATTTTAATTGATACTGCGAAATATTCTCAGTTATAAAAGGTATCTTGTTTTGGATCTCAATTATATTTTTATAATTGGCTTAATCACTTTAAACACCTAAACTTAATTAATACTATGATTTCAACAAGGAACGTTTTCGAAGTGAAATTCAATGTATACGATATGGACAAAGACAAGTTTGAGATCAGGGTCTTATTATTACTATTCAATGTATATAGATACGTAAAATTTAAGCAATATTTAAACTTAATTAAAATCGTAACAATCTCTAATCCACAAGTTGTGAAAGGGCTAAAATGCGCGTACTGTCTTACATCACCAGTCTCAAGCTCTCTCAATCAACTCTGAGAACAGACTATTACTGACTGACTAAAAGAACCAAAACAAAAACGCTTTCCCTCACTAGACCACGTCATAGTTGACCACTACTATAAAAAATATTCCATACTAAAATGCAAACTGGAAATTTCTCACGAGAAAATATACATACACATATAAAGTCACACGGGTATCAACTAAAAACCGATAACCATAATGACATCAACATCCTTTTTTTCCAATAACACAACCCACATCGCCCAGATAAATCTTCTATAACTTCCCCATTAACAACTTTATCTATAAACGAACTGGTAGACTGCGAGGTATGCAAAACCACTCAACCGTGTTACGAGATTCAAAGCATCAAGTACAATAAGCATCAATGACGGCGACTCTTACAAAGCAATTCGCCGATAAAAACATGTAACATTACGTTTCTTAAAATTCTCTATAGTAATGAAAATAATTTCATCATTTCAGAGACATATTTATTTCCTTTTCAACTAAACTACAAGAACAAAACAATATAATATGGACAGATAGCTAACATTTGTTGTAAAATCCTCATTACGTTGTTTAATGTATTAAAAAAAATCGAAGCTAAATTCAACCACACGTGATATAGGAGGTGTGCTGGAAGTATAATTTTGAGGCCGGTTTAATAATATATAATCTATTAACGATCTAATTACTGAATGTCAAAATATTTTATACAAAAAACACAAATAAATTGTTGATACCGGTAGAATTCCTTTTGATTTATTAATTACTTAAAATTTTAATTGTTTGCTGGATGTATTGGTATTATCACTAAATCTTTAATTAGTATATTTAGTTTTTTACTTGAAAATGATTTTACCACTTTTATATAAACATCTAGGGTATTTCTTCAAATGTTACGACAGAATACTTAAAAATATTAAATTACATCTTGTTTGTATTTAACTAATTTTTTATTTGGTCTGCTTCATATTGAAGGTTACAATTGTGGTTTGATTCTTCAACCTTGAATCATCTGCATAAAACAAAAGGTGAGGGTTACAGACGTTCGCCAAATTCCTTAATGCAACAAGGCTCGAACCCTTATGTTGAACCATAAGGGAACTCCAGACGTCAGAAAACTAAGTTTAGCGATTATCAAAAATACTTCCATGTAATTTCAATCCTGTCAAATGCTTTGAAAATATTTGCGCTCTTACTGCTAGCTACCTCAGATAAATTTTATTGTATAAAGGTGAGCTTCCTCGACTTAAACCGCGTTGTCTAAATGAAAGATAGAGCATGTGAAAAGACGTATGTAACATAGTTTCAGAAGTACGTACTGCACTCCAATACATTATTCTTCATAAATTTACGATTGCCACTTTTGAATAGATTAGTGGTTTTCCATAAATCTGGAAGAGTGGTGAATTTTAAACACTATTTAATCGAATATACAAAACCTTGTCATAGCCCTTTAAAATATGTTAGGGAAGTACATCAATACCTTTAAGTTTAATTGTTTTATCGTCCTTGTGGCACAACTTATTTTAATCTCACTTAATGTAATTTCCGAATACTGTTTTTGTGTTCTGCCTTGTTCTCGACTAACGTTCAACATATTTTCAGATTTTGTTCAACACAAATAATTTTGAGATATTCTAAAATTGAGTTTACCACATTTCAACAGTATCCCTAAAATGGTTGGTAGTAGAAAGTGATATAATATATATATATATATATATATATATATATATATATATATATATATATATATATATATATGTGTATATATATATATATATATATATATATATTATTAATTAAAAATTTTAAGCGTTGCCGCCATTTTGATTTTTAAATGGCAACATAGGTCATGTGATATTCCATTTGAAAGGGTTTAACACCCTGATTACAAAAATGTATCACACATGGGGCCTAAACACAACAAAAAGGACATTACAAAGGTTTTCTAATAGGAAGCGCAGGAAACCGTGAATGTGGCACAAGGCGTTAATATAACAACTTTGTGTCATGAATTATGGATGCTTATGTAAACTTAAACCATTTTGTTGAAGTAATGTAACAATTTAATTTAAACACTATGTTACATGTATTCTACATTTATCAAACAATAATTTATAAACAAAATAAATTTATAACTAAAATAAACATGACATCTGCCTAACTGTTCAACAAAAATAATGTATCACACGTGGGGACTAAACACAACAGAAAGGACATCACAAACGTTTTTCCAATAGGAAGCGTAGGATGCCGTGAATGTGGACACAAGCGTTCAAATTTCATTATTTACTTCTAAACTGTCACAATCTCATATTTATTCTCGATTAAGTTGCAAGAAACAGTCTTGAATATGAAAGTAATTCTTTTAAAATAAATCAGTTCAAAGTAATTAGTAATAATGAATCAATTGACCGAAAATGAAAGAATTCAAATACTTATAATGATTGGGGTATGGAGAAAGAAAACGTATGCACGAAGAGGTAACCAATTTGTTCAATGAAGTAAATCATAATCGTAATCCCATTAGTAAATCAACTGTCACCAAACCTTTACAAAGACACATACATAGAGGAATTGCCAAAAACTGTGGCAAACGAAGAAAACTCTTTATCAGTATACTCATGGATGTAATAGATAAACCTAAAACTGTTGCGCAACAACTTCCGCTTTAGATTGCGGTATGTCGAGATTTTCGATCAAAAAATATTATGACCACATAAGTATCATCCCTACAAAATAGTGTTGGTACAAGAATTGTTAGCGCATGATTTTGACAGACGTATTCAATTTTGTGAAGAAATGATGGAAGCACTTGATCGAAATGAAAATTGTTCATATTGCATTTTATTTCCTGATGACCTCCAGTTGCTACCGAATAACATTATTCCTAGAATATTGTAGCTCTTTCCAAGTGTTAATAATCCAAACGTTATTGCAGAAAATATTTGGTTTCACCAAAATGGTACAACACCGCATTATGCAGTTATAGTTAGAAACTACTTCAACCAAATTTCCCCGGACAGCGGATAGAGAGAAGAGGATGTATTGAATCGTCCGCTAAAAGCCCAGACTTAACTCGATTCCTACGGGGATATTTAAAAAATAAAGTTTATTTAAACAAACCTACAGATATAAATGAATTAAAAGCTAGTATTGCTAATGAGATATTCCAAAAGAATTTGTTTACTACATCTTTAACAATTTTTAACAAACATTACTACTGACGAAGATAACTGTAAGTGTTATCGAAACGTTTAGATTGTATAATTTAAAGTACACCATTAAAAAATCCCAAAAAAGATAAGTATTTTATTATGAGTGTTAATGGTGAAAGTTTACATTTTCATATTCCAAAAGAGTATTTACGTAACTCTACAAACGAAGTTCGAAGTCGTTTACACTATTGGCAAGAAGTAAACGGGCAACATTTTGAGCAGTTATGCAGATAAATGTACAAGTAATACGGTTTACATTAAACTGTTATATTGCTTCAATAAAATAGTTTAAGATTACATAAGCATACATACTTCTCGACACAAAGTTGTTATATGGACGCCTTGTGTCACATTCACGGCCTCCTACGCTTCCTATTAGAAAAACGTTTGTAATGTCATTTCTGTTGTGTTTAGACCTTCTGTGTGATACATTTTTGTAATCAGGGTGTTAAACCCTTTCAAATGGTATATCACATGATCTATGGGTTGTGAACCGTTTAAGTACTAGAGCTACGGTTCCATATATATATATATATATATATATATATATATATATATATATATATATATATATATATATATATATATATATATATATATATATATATATATATATATATATATATATATATATATATATATATTTATATATTCCACGTGTGATACATTATTTTTGTTGAACAGTTAGGTAGATGTCATGTTTATTTTAGTTATAAATTTATTTTGTTTATAAATTATTGTTTGATAAATGTAGAATACATGTAACATAGTGTTTAAATTAAATTGTTACATTACTTCAACAAAATGGTTTAAGTTTACATAAGCATCCATAATTTATTACACAAAGTTGTTATATTGACGCCTTGTGCCACATCACGGTTTCCTGCGCTTCCTATTAGAAAACCTTTGTAATGTCCTTTTTGTTGTGTTTAGGCCCCATGTGTGATACATTTTTGTAATCAGGGTGTTAAACCTGTAATAAACGAAATACATCCTCGTACCACACAAAATTTAAAAAAACCCCTTTTCAATAACTACTACTACTGACGGCAACACAGTAGGAACGGTCACTGATACCGTTAACTAAATGTACAGACTTCACGTGATCTAGTACGTACAAAAGTATTCACTAGACGCCAGCTAAACCTATACATGGATAGGAAACAACCTGGTACAGTGTATAACCTGGTGTATAATACTGGACTCCAACTAACAATGTTTGTATGTTTGTGGACCGGACGCCATCGTGATGCGTGTGATATTATATATATATATATATATATATATATATATATATATACGTAATTAATTCAAAATATTTTATCGGTAGCCCTGTTTTATTTCATAATTTTGAAATTTTGAATTTTTAAGCATTTATGATTATAAGTGAAATTGCTATATTAACTAGTCTTGAAAGTAATAAACACATACATTTATTTAGTAGATGATAAACGGTAAAGGCCGTATAGAATTGGAAATAGGCCATTAACTGCCGTATAAATAAAATTAATGGATAAGTCGTTCGTCATTGCAGGGAATGGGTGCGATTTTGATTACTTAAAAGTATTTCTAGTTCTTTATTTTGCTGTTCACGTACGATACGAATTGGGTTCTGGTCAATTACTCATAGGCATTATTAACTTTATTGAACGATGTACGCTTAGCACTACCTATAGACGATTCATCATTTATGTAGAACATAAGTAAAGGTATAATCGCAATAACTTATGCGATTAAACGAAAATGGATTGCACATTATGAAAATACTGAATCTATTATGAGTAATGACCTACATTAGTAAAATAAAGAGTTGAATTTTGTGTATTACAGACTCTCAAGTCCCATCACTCAACCCAAGTAGTAACATGAGAATATTATGTTGAAAACACTTTTATTTCAAGTGTAGTTTGATGTATTCAGTTTCGTTTTATGGTGAAACTTAATTTGAACAGTCACAATGATATGTGCAACTTATATGTAAATGCATACATACTCTGTCTTATTCCTACATTTCTTATTTGTATTGGAATGGCAAATAATCGACACCATTACCCAAATTGGTTCATATTACCTATTTTAATTCTGGTCTAATTAATTAATTACTTGATAACGAAACTAGTAGAAATTGTGTGTCTAAGGTGGCAAACCTAAGGTTAAGCAACACTTAAAGTTTTTAAACACACACTTTGCAAAAGAACGGCAACGTTAATCAATCAAGCTTAGACAACGTCGCGAAACTGAGAAATTTAAAAAATAGATTAAGGAATGTAAATATGTTCTTAAATCGTAGACTGGATTCACAAGAAAAATTATTATCGAAACAAACTAGCAGCCGTCATGAAAATGAGTCAATAATGGGGAAGCACTGCCCCTGTTACTTTTTTGTTGCTAATGAGTTTTAACTGCTCTTTAATGTTTCCTTGGAGTTCCTCAAGTCTCTTATCAATATTTACTTGTAATTTTATTATAGGATTATAGGATGAGATAAATATCTATCACACTTTGATAGCAAATTACTTTATGTAAGTCTTAACAATATACATGCACACATATAAGAGCAATCTAAATCCTTTAAGGATTAAGATTCATTTAAGTAATTAATAAAATCAATACCCTTTAAACATGTATTCAACTCCACACTAACATAACCACAAAACACACCACATTGTTCGATGCTAAATAGAAAATATTAACAAAAATCATTCGGTTTTTTCCCAACACAAGTTAAAGGGTAAGGTAAAGTATGAATGTTTACGTAATACCAAATCGCGTAACGTATGGAATTTCCCCAGAAGTGCGACCTGATCTGATAAAAAAATTCCTAACGAAATATTATTAATAAAATAACTAAAATTCTTGTAAGATCGAAAGCAAGCCGGTTGATAAAAACTTAGTAAATAAGAAATATTTTCCATGTACGAATATTATACTCAATCTAGGTTTTTCTAAAAATTTAAAGAAAAATTATTATATAGAAATGTTTTTAATGTAGAAATTGTGTACATTGCAATATTCTTTTTCTTTCTCATTTCGTTCAACAAGAAATGGGTAAACGTAAACTTTGTAATAGTTGCAGTAGTTTGTAGTAGTGCGCAGTTGATGACATATAGTTGGTAAATAAGAGTGTGCGAGTGTGTGAGTGTGTGTGTGTGTGTGTGTGTGTGTGTGTGTGTGTGTGTGTGTGTGTGTGAGGTGTGAGTGTGTAGGTGTGTGAGTGTGTGTGTGTGAGTGTGTGAGTGTGTGAGGTGTGTGAGTGTGAGTGGTGAGTGTGTGAGTGTGTGAGTGTGTGAGGTGTGAGGTGTGAGTGTGTGAGTGTGTGAGTGTGTGAGTGTGAGGTGAGGTGTGAGTGTGAGTGGTGTGAGTGTGAGGTGGGGAGGTGTGGTGAGTGTGTGAGTGTGAGGTGGAGTGTGTGAGTGTGGAGGTGTGAGGTGTGGTGTGGGAGGTGTGTGAGTGTGTGAGTGTGTGGAGTGGGTGTGAGTGTGGGGTGTGAGGTGTGTGAGTGTGTGGTGTGAGTGTGTGAGTGTGTGAGGTGTGTGAGTGTGGAGTGTGTGAGTGTGTGGAGTGTGTGAGGTGTGGTGAGGTGTGGTGTGAGGTGTGGGTGAGTGTGTGAGTGTGTGAGTGTGAGGTGAGTGTGTGTGAGTGTGTGAGTGTGTGAGTGTGTGAGTGTGTGAGTGTGTGAGTGTGTGAGTGGTGGTGAGTGTGAGTGTGTGAGTGTGTGAGTGTGGAGTGTGTGAGTGTGTGGTGTGGAGTGGTGTGAGTGTGTGAGTGAGTGTGAGTGTGTGAGTGTGTGTGGGATGTGTGTGTGTAGTGTGTGGAGTGTGAGTGTGTGAGGTGTGAGTGTGAGTGTGTGAGTGTGTGGTGTGAGTTTGGTGTGGAGTGTGTGAGTGTGGTGGTGAGTGTGGTGGAGTGTGTGAGTGGGTGTGAGTGTGGAGTGTGTGAGTGTGGGTGTGAGTGTGGAGTGGTGGTGTGTGGAGTGTGTGAGTGTGGAGGTGTGAGTGTGTGAGTGTGAGTGTGTGAGTGTGTGAGTGTGTGGAGGTGGAGTGTGGAGTGTGTGAGTGTGTGGTGGTGTGAGTGTGAGTGTGGAGTGTGTGTGGAGGTGTGAGTGTGGAGTGTGAGTGTGTGAGTGTGAGGTGTGAGTGTGTGAGTGTGAGGTGGAGTGTGTGAGGTGTGAGTGTGAGGTGTGTGTGAGGTGGAGTGTGAGGTGGTGGGGTGTGAGTGTGTGAGTTGTGGTGAGTGTGTGAGGAGTGTGTGAGTGAGTGTGTGAGTGTGTGGAGTGTGAGTGTGTGAGTGTGTGGTGTGTGGTGAGTGTGGAGGTGGTGGTGTGAGTGTGTGAGTGTGTGAGTGTGTGAGTGTGAGTGTGTGAGTGTGTGAGTGTGGATGTGGAGTGGTGTGAGTGTGTGAGTGTGTGAGTGTGTGAGTGTGTGAGTGTGAGGTGGAGTGTGAGTGTGTGAGTGTGGTGAGGTGTGTGAGTGTGTGAGTGTGGAGTGTGTGAGTGTGGAGGTGTGATGTGTGAGTGTGTGAGTGTGGAGTGTGTGAGTGTGTGAGTGTGGAGTGTGAGTGTGTGAGTGTGGAGTGTGTGAGTGTGAGTGTGAGTGTGTGAGTGTAGTGTGAGTGTGAGTGTGAGTGTGTGAGTGTGGAGTGTGGAGTGTGAGTGTGTGTGTGAGGTGGAGGTGTGAGTGGAGTGTGAGTGTGAGTGTGTGAGTGTGGAGTGTGGATGTGAGTGTGTGAGTGTGTGTGGTGAGTGTGTGAGTGTGGTGGGAGGTGTGAGTGTGGAGTGTGTGAGTGTGTGAGTGTGTGTGTGTGTGTGAGGTGTGAAGTGTGAGTCTGTGACTGTGTGAGTGTGTGTGTGAGTGAGTGTGTGAGTGTGTGAGTGTGTGAGTGTGTGAGTGTGTGAGTGTGTGAGTGTGTGTGTGTGTGTGTGTGTGTGTGAGTGTGAGTGTGTGAGTGTGTGAGTGTGTGAGTGTGTGTGTGTGTGTGTGTGTGTGTGAGTGTGAGTGTGTGAGTGTGTGAGTGTGTGAGTGTGTGAGTGTGTGAGTGTGTGAGTGTGTGAGTGTGTGAGTGTGTGAGTGTGTGATTATGTGATTGTGTGAGTATGTGAGTGCGTGAGTGTGTGTGTGTATGTGTGTGTGTGTGTGTGTGTGTGGGTGGGTGGGTGTGCGTGTGCGTGTGGTGTGCGTGTGCGTGTGCGTGTGCGTGTGGGTGTGCGTGTGCGTGTGCGTGTGCTTGTGCGTGTGCGTGTGCGCGTGCGCGTGTGTGTGTAAGTGCATGTATATGAATGCGTATTTGTGAGTGTGTGATTGTGTGACTGAGTGGGTGAGTGAGAGATTTAGTGTGCGTGCGTGCGTGCATGTGTCTCTTTAAATTTTTCAAAAAATATAGAATCAATTACGTTCAAATTTTAAATTAGCACTTATAACGGTAATAATCTAGATACCAGTGATTTTGGGCGTAGTTAGTCCGTGAGGCAAGTAGCGGGAAGGAGGAAATGTGTTTACTATCGTGCGCGATAACTAAAAAAAAAAATAAAAGGCGATTGTTTTCATGTTTAATATAAATATTTATTACCTAAATGTCTATTATCACTATGATAGCGCAATATCTGAGGCGTAACGAGAAATGGTGGTATTGGTAAAGGTAACTCCAAAAATTAAAAAAAAAAACGGTTGTATTCAAATTTAGCACTTGTGTTTAACACTTAAATATCTAGATTTCTGTGATTTTGGTGGTAGTGTAATTACGGAGTAACGAGCAAGAGGGGAAAAGTTTGATTATTTTGCCGCAGTAATTCATTTACTTGAATAGCGTTTGCATTCAAGCTTCAAATGACTGTTTGGGGTATAAATTTCTATACACCAGGTGGGGATAGATTGATGGGTTACGGAGTAATGAAAATATTTACAAAAAAACATAATGCAACTTTCGGTAAACGAACAGAAGGCGTATCTGAACATCTCCACGTTATATGAAGTAAGTTATCATAAAAAATAATATGTGCTTTGACATTAAATAAGTAATGAATACTTTAACACGGCCGCTTTAACTCAGGCAATAAAACGCCTTCTTAGAAAAGGTTTTGGATACAATCTTATATTCAAAGGCGACTGGTAACAAAATAAAGAGCAAATCAGATTGCAGGTTTAAATCTGAAAAAACTTTATTTTAATACAATCATGATTAGTATTTAAGAAATTTCAATGATGCCCACATTACAATTTACAGATACGGTATAATTTGAATGTAATAAATGTATAAGTGGTTTCATATTTCCATTTTATTTTTCAAGTTTCTACATCATTTACGCCCGTTTTCTTATTTAAAGTGGGAAAGGTTTTCAAGTTGTTTGGCTCAAAATTTTATGTTGACGTTAGCTTCGGATTTCGGAGTTCACGCAGTTGTTCATTTAATTTACGCTAAATACAAATTAAAAAAAGTTACAAAATAAGCATACACCCACAATGAAAATTATACAGCACGGTTTCATTCTGTAAGCAGATTTCCTAAATTCTTAGATTTAACGGGGCGAGTCCATGCCAAGTGGATTACAACAAAATTATATCTTTTACAGTTAAGGTTAAATATACAAAACGTGCTAGTAGAAATAGATTTGTTTAATTTGGTAGATATACTATATATGCGTTCTCAAAATTAAAAGAAAAAGTGATATTTGGGAAATGTGAAAAATGCTTAGACTCTATTGGTGTTTGTACAGATTGATCCACGTAGTGGGGATAAGGAGGAATTCAGTTTATTATGATATACTTAGTTACCATACATTCAAAAGCTACGAAGTCCGTTTATTGAAATTTGACAATAATATGGAAGTATTCAGTTTTCTTTTCTCCTGAATCAGAAACTATAAATAGGATCTCATTTGCTATGTGTATTTAACGTTTAATTACACGGGATATATTTGGTGTAATGATTGTTAAAGATCTCTCAAGTTCAACGTAATTTTAAACGAATTTACAATGAAACTAAACATGGTATTGTAATCGAACTGTGTTGTCTTCGCTCCGTTACACTGAGGCAAAAGATTCTCACGACGTATTGTTGACTTGGTTTTATTGCGTACAATGCCGTAACACGTGCTTATTGTGGAATACTATTTCCATTCATGTGGAATGGAGCCATTTTTCAGGGAGAACTTACCTGTAACAATTTTAGATCCACGGGAAAAACTGAAAAAGTTGTTTGATAACATGAAGCGCTCTTTCCTTAGAAAAAGTACGAAAATCTACGTCAACGGTATGCGCGTTGTTTTCATCATTAGATCGTTATGTTCTGTTCCATGATCACTGGTGACACTTAAAGTACTTCAATAAATGACGTTTTTGGTTCATTTTTGGTTAGCACGAATTGGAAAGCGCCTTCTTAATTATGAAATTGTAGACATTCACGATACACGATACTAGATTAATATTTATCTTTTTCGAATTGTGGCATGTATTAATATTTAAATATTAATACATGTTTTTAACCGTTTAAGTAAGAATTACAGGTACCGTCCTCAGTAACAAGAAAGAAATATTAATGTAAATTGTATCATTCGGTATAAATACTCAGAGCATGCTATAATAAAAATATATAATAGAAAACTTTATATTGCTTGTAATTTTTATTTTAGCCGTGATTTCTAAACCGTTAATTGATCAAACTCGAATATTAAACGGTAGTAGAAGGGATCCCGTTGAGGGCACAATGGAGTAGGGGAAGCCACGCCCACGTGGCCGTGGCCATTCCCATCTCTACTTTGACGGCTTCTTTTCGGGGTCGTTTTTCAACGCCTAGATGGAATTTTCAACCCCTTGATGGTATTTTCAACCCTTGAAGCCATTTTTAGTCCTAATTAGTGACCTTTTGGCTATCTTTTGGGGTGGGGTCGGCTTCATTTCGGGGGAGATTTTCAACCCCTTGACTGTATTTTCACCCCTAATTAAAGCCTTTTTGGCAGTATTAAGAGCCTTTTTGTCAATCCACTTAGGGTGCGAGGCGGTCACGTGACTGGTGCGGAGATGGTCACGTGACATTTTCACCCTAATTAAGGTCCTTTAGGCCTTCTTGGCAGTTCAACCCCTGGAGGGTAGGCAAATGCGCGCGCATGCAGTGTTCTGATTGGAGGGCCTGAGGGTGGGCCACGCTTCCTAGTTTCTGATTGGTCCATGGATTCCGCCCCCTGGTATCTGATTGGTTGTACCATCTTGTGGTGTGGCTTGTAGGCCATTTTGTGGGTGTGAATTGGGAGCCATTTTGTTTTATAGGCCATTTTAATATGACTGACATCTTGTCGGGTATGGTCGGATATTTGTGATCTGATTTCGAGTTTGATCATATCTGTTATTGTATAGGTATTTTTACTAAATTAACTGGAACCCGTATGCAATACGTTCCGATAGTGTTACACGCTAATTTGTTGTTCGTATATTGCCAGAAATGTTGGAAGTTATCTCATGTATTTTTGAATTGTGATTGATTTTAGCAAGCTGTAAGTTAAGCCACACCAGTATTTTTGTTAGTTGCTTTTTGCAAGCTGTAAGTTATAATTTGATTGATTGAGATTGAATTGGTTGAGATTGATTTGCGGATGATCGACTGTTTTCCCACGCCGGTGCCCTCACGTTTAGGAAGGGTAGCAGCTCTGAGGGTCGGTTAGCCTTATCTACAAGGTAAGCGGTCGCTCATAGGAGCTAGGTATATACAGTGGGAGAATCGTTACCTGAAGGTAATGAACAATTGTTAACACAGATTCTTGTTTGATTTGATTGAAATTGACTGATTTGGCTAATTGTTTTGATTGATTGATTTGATCTAGAGAGATTTGTTTGAGATTGATTTGATTTGATTAATTGATTTGTTTGATTTGTTTTCATATGCTTTAGCTGATTTGATTAATTTTTGTTTTTTTGACTAGGGAACGAAGGCCCGAGAACAAGTTCCTGTTACCTTTACCTTTCTTGCAAGTTAGCGTTAGGGCCGCTCATTAGAGTATAATTTCAAATTTCCCGCCAGCCAAGGGACGAAAACCTGACATCGGTCGACGACCCTAGAACAAGTTCTGGAGTTCTGCAACTGTCTTATGAGTTAGTATGAGGGCCCCCTTACTAGAATACAATTTCAAATTTCCCGCCAAAACAAAAGTGGCCTCCAAGATGGCCACAAAGCAAGTTAGCCTACAAAATTTAATTATGACTGATAATGAAAAGCAAATTTATTGCGGAATTTTGGAGGCGAAGACCCGAGAGCAAGTTTAGGTGTCCTATTACCTGTCTTATGAGATAGCACTTAGAATACAATTTCAAATTTCCCTCCAATATAAAATGGCCGAAGGCATTGATCATGACTCATAACCTCAAAATTTGAAATGGTCACTTGTTTATCTTTACATAATTAGATAATTAATGAGTTTTACCGTGACACTATAGGTGTAATTGAATAGTGAAAGTTTGTTATTCTTTTATCAAAATTGGAAATAAAGCGCACCGTGATTTCCTTTTGTAATTATGTAATTAATGGGTTTTTCCCTGCCGCTATAGATGTAATTGAATAGTGAAAGGTGAAAGGACCTTGAAATTGTGATTAAGGTGTCGACCTTGTGTACGTAACTTGCTTTTCCTGTTTAAAACCTGTCTGCGTAAAAACCTACGCAGACCTACGGAATTTGTTTATGCATAACGAATACAGGGATCTGCATGCGCATATCGCTAGGTGGAGCCATGGTCAATCTCTATTACAGGAAGCATTAATTAGTTTTAAAAATACAGTGCTAGATGGCTTCACAAACAGCCAAATCTACTTTTAAAGATATACTACTAGGTAGAGACCCGATTAGAGAAAACATTCATTAGCTTTAAAAATACACCGGTAGATGGCGTCATAAACAATCAGGGCCTTGGCAAGGGGCGAAGACCCAACAAGGGGTGAAGACCACAGAACAAGTTCAGTGGACCTATATCTGTCTTTTGAGATAGTATGGCCCCTTATTAGAATACAATTTCAAATCTCCCAACAATTACAAAAATGTCCGGCAAAAAAACGATACTATTTAGAATTTCCCGCCAAGGGGACCATAAGTCAGGGCTAAGACACGTGAACAAATTCCGGGGTCCTCAGCCTATCTTATGAGATAGCAAGAGGGCTCCTTATTAGAATACTATTTCAAATTTCCCGCCATGGGGACGAAGACCAGACAAGGGGCGAAGGCACGAGAACAGGTTCCGGCGTCCTATACAGGCCTTATGAGATAGCTTGAGGGCCTCATTTACTAAAATACAATTTCAAATTTCCCGCCAAAACAAAATGGCCGACAAACAAGTTAGCTTACAAAATTTAATTATGACTCATAATGGTGGTGGAATTCAATTATGACCTTATAATTAAAACAATAAAATGGCAG
Source organism: Vesta saturnalis (assembly GCA_036346205.1). Lineage (NCBI taxonomy): Eukaryota > Metazoa > Arthropoda > Insecta > Coleoptera > Lampyridae > Vesta > Vesta saturnalis. Next base: position 1,334,022 of record JARFJB010001805.1, on the reverse strand, counting down.
CCTCCGGAGAACTATAGCTGACAAGGGGGCGAGACGCGTAGTCCTATACCGGGGGATAAGGTCTGAGAAAAAGCACCGGAGTGCTGTACCTGCCTTATGAGATAGCATGAGGACTCTTAGTAGAATACAAATTGTCGGCCATACCCGACAAGATAGCAGCCAAACCAAAATAGCCAATATAACAAAATGACAGGCAAGCCACACCCACAAAATGGCCGATAATGTGGATTACAAGCCACATCCATAAAATGGCCGCAACCAATCTGAAACGAGGGGGGAGTCCATGGACCAATCAGAAACTAGGGAGCCTGACCCATCCCTAGGCCCTCCAGTCAGAACACTGCATGCGCGTGCATTTGCTTACCCTCCAGGGGTTTAACTGCCAAAAAGGCCTAAAGAACCTTAATTGGGGTGAAAATGTAACGTGACCATCCCCACACCAGTCACGTGACCGCCTCGCACCTTAAAAACGGGGGGTGGACTGACAAAAAGGCCCTTAATACTGACAAAAAGTCTCTTAATACTGCCAAAAAGGCCTTAGTTAGGGGTGAAAATACAGTCAAGGGGCTGTGGCTTCCCCCACTCCGTTTTATCCTCAACGGGACCCCTTCTACTAACGGTTTTCTAAATGGCATCCCAGAACACTCTCTAACAATGAATATATTACAATCAAAAAACAAATTACCTACACAAATTTTTAATGCTGAAATGCATACATTATTCTAGTTTAATATTAACTGTGTATGTTACATCTTTGCAATTCTGCGAAGACTATACTTTCTCAGTTGGTAAAACGTTAACTTCAAGATCAAGGAAAACCACAGAAAACAACCTTATCATTCTGCTTGTTTTGAGATGCCAGAACCTATTTAATTCAACATTTTTATTTTGATTCTTAAAGTTATTTGGACAAAATCATATTATCTTAATTTTAATTTTCACTTTTGGTATGTCTAGGTTTGTTTGCTGCATTTTTCCTAGATTTAAAAATAAATACTTTGCTAATTAAATATTAAAGTTATCACAGCATTGCAATGATTTAAGATATATAGTTAAAATTAAATAGGATATGATTAAACTTATACATTCTCTTTTTAACTGTAGTAACGATTACACTCGTTACTTTTTCCACCTTCAATTTCTCCTATACAGTGCCCGTCTAAAGTACGTTCCCCCATACTAATTTTTGAACCACTTGGTATATCGCAACGAAATTTGGAGAGCTCAAATAGGGGATGAAAACCTACTTTTTTATGGGAAAATGACTTCTAAAAGTTTTACAATTATAATAGGGCGCTTTATTGTCAAGATTTAGGAGGAAGCCACTTCGAACACTTGATAAAATAATTGTTGGGGTTAAATAAAAGTGTTATTATTCAAAAATAGATCATTTCTTTTAACGAACTAATTTGTTTTGATTGTGAATTTACAGAACACATTCGTAAGCTTCGAGATTTTCCGGTAAGCGGTACTGTTTATTCTCAATAAACTCTTTTTACGCCTCTTATTAGCCGGATGCATTAAGAAATTTAACTACAAGTTAATAACAAAATTTAGTTAGCAAAATGTTTTACCAGAAGTGACTAAAATCCATACTTCATTTTAAACCGGTATTTTCAAACGTTAATTTTTCGAAAACAATCAAATTTAGGGGTAAAGTGTATTAGAGAAAAATGTAGGCTTGCATCTGCTATTTAAGCTCTCCAAATTTCGTTGCGATATACCACGTGGTTCAAAAATTAGTAGGGAGGGGGCGAATTTTAGACAGGCACGGTATATCCACCTAAGTGTTCCTGAATGCTTTAGTACTTTAGATTAAACTTAGCCTATTCAGAACCACAATTATTAAAAAAAAAAACTTTTTCACAACTTTGGGCCATTATAATTTGAATAAATTTTGTTAAATTTGTTTTTATCATAGTTAGAGGGTGTACTGATTTGTTATTTTCAAAGCGGTTTAATAATATTTATTTTTTAATTACAACCATCTACTGATAACAACAACTGTAATTTTTAACAAAACGCTTAAATTTGTATAAAAAATAAATAAAAATACAGTATTACAAACGCAAAACGTAAGTATTTTATTAATAAAGTTATAAAACTAGTGATATCTGTTCAATATAACATAATTAGAATCATATCAAAAGTAAATCAGTTATTCTTTTCGAATTTCTTTTGCAATTCAAGATATTACTTCATTCTAGAATTGGTTTTCTTAATAATAAGGCATGCGTGTTGAGGACATCTTGCTAAGTTCCATATTTTTTAAGTGACTAGAAGCGCCAGAATAATATTTAGAAAATGTTTCGACAGCTTTCAAGAAATTTCCTTTGTTTTTTTCATGAAGTTTATTTGATGTTCCTTGTAAAGCTAAAGTCTGACCTACTAAGAACATTACGATAGCAGTAATTAATTCTAAAGCTTCACGCCAACTTTGCTTCTTCAATTCGAAAATTATTAGTTCTTTATTATCTATTGTACCAAAGGTGTTAAATAGTTTTTCTGGTTCAACCCAGTTTTATAACATTCAATATGTTAGAATGAATGCTCACGTCTCTCTAAATTAATAAATAAATGTTTCCAATCTGAAAATCTTGAACCAGTTAAGAGAATGGTTTTTGTACTAAAAAGTTTACAGCACAAACAAATTACAGAGCTTAATTTAAGCGAATAAATGAGCCATTTTCTGCTTATTTTTTCACCATTACTTAATGTACGTGTGTAATAATGAATAGAAAATCTGCCCTTATCACTACCAGGAAAAGAAATGTTTACAACTTGCACTTCACCCTTTTTAACTAATATCTTAGTCATAGAATTATTGGCCAAAAACCTGCATTAATTAGGTCAATGCATTTTTCTATCGATTCTTCCTGAGATATTTTTGTTGTCGCAAAGCACGTCAAATGCTTTTGCTTGCACCTGGACATTACCTGAACCTGAAAATTATGGCAACTCTTCAATATTGACGGAAGCAGAAGACGTCGTTCCGGCACCGCTACGGGTACCATTTGTAAATCACAATCCTCGTCAGAACAGACATCCATAATATGCTCAACTACTGTAATGTGGATGGGATATTAACGTCGGGGTTGGCTGATTATTTTAGAAATTTCACCATAGTATCAGTTGGATTTTACTTGTTCTTTCGCAATTTTCATTATTCTGTATTTTGCCCCAGAAATTCTCTGGGTTTTTCTTTCCGAGCACAAAAGATAAAGCGTATAGAAATAAACGTACCAGTAGGTACCAATAGTTAAAATGCATTAGTTATAACTTTGCCCCGCTAGCATTACGACGTGTATTGTAATTAGTAATTATTATTGCCATCACTAATCACGCATCCTACTATTAAAAACAAGTTAAGTAAAAATTCTGCAACGTTTTTATAAGGAAAGCTACGATATTAGAAATGATTGCTTAAATCGGTAATCCCATATACATATAAAATTCAATCAAAAATGCAAATGTCGAGATCAAGCATAGATGCACTTACCGTAGATTTTAATACAGAAATCATTCATTTTTAGAACTGCTCAATTTCAATCTCACGTAGGCTTAATCACAAAACACTTGTGTTCGCGAATTATTTTACTCAGGGTCTGTTGCCTTCTTATCCTCTAATGCAAATGGATGAAGGTGGCCGGTTTATTAAAAGCTGAAAAAGGGCGCCGGTGTGTAACGTCGTATGTCACCTATTTGCAATTGCACACAATTTGCAGTATTACAAATTATGTCATCAGAAAGCCATAAATAATATGGTGTTTGCATTTACTAAGGTCAGGGTCAGCACGAAATACAATAGGAACGGGTTTATTTTGGGTTTCCGGTTCTTATCTGCTGGCTGATTTGAAATTATATACCGTGTACAGTATTCATTGGCCAGTGCGCCCGCGGTATGTTTATATTTTAAGCGAAAATTAAAATTTACGGCAGTAGTATTTCTGTAATTGTATACCATTAAAATATTTGAAGAAATCTTCCTTATGTTTTCGCCGCCCTTTAAGTCGCATTGTCCTATAGGTAGGAACGGCACCAACAACGATAGGGTATGTATAAAAAAATGCGATTTCACGAAAAAACCGATGCATGTCATAAATTTATTTAGCTAGTCCCAACAAATTATTCATGCCACTATTTCGTATGTCCCCATAACTCAAAGGGAGATATAAACAATTAGAACGTTGGGACGACTTACATAAATTAGTGACGTGCAACTGAATTTACATGAAATTTCCTGATACAGTAGTTTTATGGATACCGTATCATATAAGTATTGGCTTATGACCTCCTCCGGATTTTACTCTATTGCACTTTTATTTGTTCGGTCGTATTGAAAATATTTTAAAAAATAGGGTGCACACGCTCGAAGAACTCGAACCAGAATTTCGACACGAAAAATTGAATATAACGCCAAGCGAACTTGAACATGATTGGCGTGTTTGAAGACTAGAGTATTCAGAAAGAGGAAGTGGAAATTTTGATCATATTCTGTAAACGTTACTAAATTAACAACTAATTGACAAGACCTCTTTAATCGGTTATTTACATAAGTTCATAAATTCATTTAATCAATTTCGATTTATATATATATATATATATATATATATATATATATATATATATATATATATATATATGTTAATAGAATGTTTCTACAAAAATAATTTTATTGTTTTGTATAAATGAAGAGTAAGTTTCGTGAAATTTATCTTTCTTAACGTTACTTCGTGGAATTCCATAATTGAGTAATAGCACTAATGTTTTAAATACAATATAATTCCACATTTTTTTTATATAATTTATGCGTTTCAATACAACCGGTATCATTTCTAGAGAAAATATATAAGTAAAATAACAAACAAGTAGATAAACAGCAATGTAAATTATACTCTATATTTAAAATATCTATTAAAGGCGAGTCTATAAGATCAACCTGTTATTTTATGAAGTCATTAGTAATTATTTACTATTAAATGTTTGGCATAATTTGATTTGCCTGTGTATTTATATTTGTAACATGTAATGTGTTGTTTGTGTCTAATATCAAGTGTTTGCCCAATCTAAACAGAATTACAAAATGCGCCGTTCAATTTATAAGTACCCGACTTTAAAATGCCGAATTTTTCGCATTAAATAAACCTTTAATAACATTGGTATTAGTTTTGAAAGCTACTTGGTACTTCTTGTAATATGTAAGCCATTTTTCTGATATTTTTCCAAAATATGAAATTGACATGTATTTATTTTCTGTAGGTTCTGTGTTAACTGGGTAAATGTTTTTGATAGAGAATTTGTATTTTTGGTTTTGTATTTGAAATGTAACCATTTGCCTTGAGCAATTTGTTTTATAATTGATATTTCTTTATCGAAATTTGTTTGGTTTAATGAAAATGACATTGCTCTATGTACTAATGATCTATTTATGTGTTTTGCAATAACATTAATCGTTTGGAATTGTAATATCAGTATGTGTGGTGTTCTGAATATTAAACACAAAAAACTCATTAGATGTTACAAATATAAATACACAGACAATTCAAATTAGGCCAAACATTTAATAGTAAATAACCGCCTCCTGATTTCACAAAACATGACATTTTTGCAATAAGCAAGATAAACTAGATGTTTTGAAAGCATTCGAAATTTATAAACATAAACAGAAAGTACCTTTAATGGACGAACATGTTGATCTTATGAACTCACCTTTAACAGATTATTTAATATTAAATTATAATTTACATCAAGTTTGCTGTTTTACTTTAAGGATTTGTTACCATAACTACTTGATGTTATTTTACTTATATATTTTCTCTTGATAATTATACATGTTGTATCGAAACGTGCAGAAAAATAAATAAAGATTTAAGAGAAATTGTATTTAAAATAATAGTGCTATTTAGTAAGCTTATGATTTTGTATTGTTTGAAAAGGTAAAATGGTTTTTATTAGCGATACGAGAAATTGACTGACTGACATTTCCATAAATTTACAAATTTTTTTAATCATTACCATTTCTGTTAGTGTTTGCCTAACATCCGCAGTTACGTGGGATTTCAACATTAATGAAACCCCAGTGCTGCACACTTCTAGCAGTATATAGTAGGTTATCTTGAAAGCACGTCAAATTTCTGAAGACGAAAAAGTTTAAATCATTACATATTTGTTAGAAATTAGGATATTTTTTCAGCACTATACACTTCTACTTTTAGGCAGTGAGGCAAAACAGATGGTGGCCAGAAATCAATTCTCATTCGAATACATCTCGGTGTTATTTCTTCTGTAATTAATTCTTTTATTCGTTCTAATATATCTGCATTTTGTATACTTAAACCAAAAGTATCATTCTATGTCCTGAACTTTAGATTAATCAATTAATTTAGCACAATAATCTCTATAAATTAACACAGTAATTCTATTAATCTGTTAGTAGGTATGAAATTTTATCCACAATTTCATATTATGATGATGTTTAAAAGTATTATTTTCTACCACGTGGTTTGCGAAACTCATATTTTCCTGGTTAACTTTTACATCAAACTCAATACTTTTTAAACATATTGCATATGAAGTTCTCATACATATTTTATTACAATCGCTTCGGGGAATTTCCCGTACGATTCATTTGGCTTGTCTGGTTTAAGAGAACCGAGGTCAAAACTGTATTAGGACAAGATACAAAAGGATTATTTTAATAGTAATTTGTCATACAGTTTTGCTGAAGTGAACTTTACAGAAATAAATGAAATATATAAGTAAGCGGGAAATTAAATTACAATGTGTTCTTATGTTATACTTTGTTAAGGATGGATTTGTATAAACTTATATGGTACTATGAAAATGTAAACTTTCACCATTAACACCATTTTAATTTTTCAACTTTGACAAAATTGTTTACAACATCTTTAACAATTCTTACAAATATTACTACGGACGAAGATAACTGTAAGTGTTATCGAAACGTTTAGATTGTATAATTTAAATACACCATTAAAAATCCCAAAAAAGATAAGTATTTTATTATATGGTACTGTTTCTTTTATCATGTTGCGATATTAAAAAAGTGACTTTTATACTCAGATATACCACTAATAACGATAGTAATTGTACAAAGAACATGTACTGTTAATCTTTGAGATTTGATGTCTACATACAAGGTACAGCTAAAATCTTCAGATATTAAAGAAACTAAAGACGTCAAGTTCGACGTTCAGCAAACGGTGTGAAGATTTCTGATAACTTATTATACCGTTGAGGGGATTTATTAGTATTAACATTGATAAACACCAATTAAAAGGTAATAACGGATACAATTGTAATTAGTAGCGCCTTAAAACTTAAGTCCAATGCATTGTATGACAGGAAACTTTAGCAATCGAAAACCTTTGATATTAAATATCTTAATACTTGATTAACTATGGAACGTGTATTGCCAGTTTTACAATATATTCATGTAAGTAGAAGTGCGACACCTTCCGCCATCTTGGATATTCTGGGAAAAACCCACCTTTCACTTTTTATACGCCCACGCGGATTCTTTTCGGGGGGCCTTTTCAACCCTAATTAAGGTCCTTTTGGTAACATTAAGAGCAGTATAACCCCTGGAGGTTAGGCAATTCCACGTGTTCTGATTGAAAAAGATTTTTATTTAAGCTGTGTCAATTAATATGTATTAGGACCCATTTTTATTTTATCAAATGAGATTGCATAATTGTATTTCTTTTAATTCCTATCTACATATTGTAACCTTACGAAATTTTATTTATACATTGGGGTTGTATTCTAATAATTAAATTTCACTGTCATTTTAAATTAATCTCAACACGCAATGCAAAAAAATATTTAAAGTTAATTACACGACACAGTAATCAGAATATTGTTTTTCTAAACGAATATTAAAACTGGTTGCTTACCTTTGAAATATCCTTAATCACCATCCTCTCGTTAAAATTGTTGTATATACACAGGTCCTCGGTATCCAAACACTTAATATTTTTAAAAAAGATATGTTGTTTGCACTAGCTGTAATTAAATAAATAAATTAAGGTTATAATAACCGTTTTGCTGGCTACACGTATAAGCACACTAATACCACTTTCTATGTTTTACGTTTATGAATAGTTGATGTAGAACTAGCTACTGATTTCCCCATAATTAATTGTTAGAGAGTAAATATACAACCTAATTATCTTTATCACACTTACTGCAACTCGTATTTACCTTTCCCTTAAATTAATTAATAACAAAGCGTTTTGAACAAAATATATGCGGTACATACACAGGCAAATTGTTTTTTTATAAAAACCCCATTAAAAGTTTGAAATGTAATAATTACATGTTTTAAATTCCACAACAACAATATGTAGTTAGAAACCTCTGTTCATGTTTACTTTTAGCTAATTACAGTGTAATTATATAATCCTGTTAATTTTAATAATCTACAAACCGAGTAACACACTTTCCTTAAAACGCTAAAGTCATAAATTTTATAACACACATGCTGAATTAAAAAGAAAGAAAAAACAGCAGGTATTACGTAACGCTTGATTAAAAAAAAGTCAGGTACTAAAAAATCTCTTTATTTATCAGAATAGAATGGTTGGGTAACAGGCGTTAAACAATAATTTAATTATCTCGTCATTTACAATTAAACATGTACTAAAAAAGTTTTTTACAAAATCAATCATTGATAAACTATTTAATCTACAATATAGAAACGTTAACGTATAAAGTCCACACACATCCGAATGGTAATCCTGCAGTATTGTTTTATTGTAATGAAACCATCTAGAATTCTTCTCTAGGAAACGTAAATGATACTTTTGAGGTGCGCGTCCAAAGGAATTAAAATACTTTTCGTTATCATAATCATCAGTGTAGATAGCGGTCCAATGCTGACCTGGTTTGTCTGCAGGATCCGTGTTTACAATAATTGCACACGGTCAAGTTGCGTGTCTCGGTAGTTGATTAGAAGCACATACAAGCCGAAACACATTCTTCTTGTGGCTGGGGATCGATCTCAAACATTTCAACACTTGTACCGCATATATCTTTGGAATTGGTATGCGTCCAGTCTTGCAGTAGTAAGGCGTTTTCCAGTGCACACATAGGCCCAGTGATGTTATGGTTTAAACAGCTATATGCTTTTGCTTCCTTTTTCAACTGTTTAATCGACGGGCAACCAATCTCCTCCAGGTTTACTATTGGTTTGTTAAGAAACCTTAAAAGCTGTGGTTTTTCACTGCCCTTAACGTGAATTTTGTTGTAGTGTACATGACCTGACCACCATTTCAGCCCATGATAATTATCCTCCATAAATTTTATCTGTTGTGACATGGATCCTGATATAAAGTAACCTCGAGGTGGTTTTATCAGCATCAACGATAAACGACCATGATCTGTAACCACGGCAATTTCTTTCGGTATGAATTCGTTGTTAACACCACTAAACCCTTGTACGTCCAAGTATGCGTCCATCTTCTTTCGGCTGCTGCTGTACACTGAAGATCGCAGGTTAGAGCTACCACTTTTAACAGCTAAAATCCACAACGACGTTCCGATGTTTATCGATCTCGATCACGTTATCGAATTCTGCATACACCAGACAGTTAACGGTTACATTGAGCGCTTCTTCAAACCCGACTTCCAGCCGAAGGGAGCCGTTTCTAACTAAATTCCAGTGCGTACTAGCGTTTGCAGACAAGTCAGGTGTTAGGTCAAAGGCCATTAAACAGTAGCCGTTGGGGTAATCACTTCTCGATATATCGTTACCTTCATTCAAAAAATGAATACCCGTACCAGAGAATAAGGTGTGGTACGCTCTTACATATAAACCATTAGCTGTAAAGTCTGGTTGTAAGGCCTTCGAAGGAATTTGTTGTCCGTCAATATATAATAACACGTACTTAATATTGCAGTGATGAAAATTGAACGGGTTTGAGGGGTAATCACCGTTGAAGGCTTTATTTGCTACAAAGCCTACGATGCATCGTTTAGGTAACTGACCCAGGAAAACATTATCCAGTGATTTTCGCTGTATGCCTGCAGGTATATTTAACACTTTTACGTCGGTCCTTGTAACAGGGTATTTTGCGGCAGTTGTTTCTAAAGCTTTAGCGTGCGCAATTAGAATAATAGGATTGATTCACATACGTCTCACCAGTAAACTAGCGTCTATAATTCGCGTCTTGTAATTTGAAGCGAACGCCACCATTAGGCTAAAGGTATCTCTTGATCGTACAAATTTAGCCTTTAACTCAATACCACTTATGAGAAAATTTTCTTGATTAAACAAATCCGAGTGCACGTGACCAATCATCTCTATCTGTTTCCCGGTAGCCGCAAGTGCTTGACGTTTTGAGAAATCGTTATTTGCGTTTCCCAGTGTATTCATCTGTCCAGCTGTATCATTGTGCCATAAGGTACATCCTAGATGTGAACTCTTGGCCTCCTTTCCATAATTTAGCAGCGTTTCGATGTATGAACGGTAGGCGTAGGTTAAGTAAACCTCCACCTGTGAGAAAAGCGAATGCATCAAATTGTTTACCGGTGCTACAACATAAGCGTCTTTAAGTGACGAATCATCTTGCTTTAGTACTTTAGCTGTGTGTACAACATGGTCTGGCTTAAATCTATGTAATCGTATCCATTTCCGGGGACTACACATTCTATTGGGGGTCTTCACTCAGAGCTGATAAGGCCTTGTAAAATATCCATTCACCACTGTCGATACTTGTCTGCGTCGACGGTAAAGCGAATAAACCCAATTCGGACGACGCATTGATACGATTGGGCATGTAGAAAAGCCAGTATCTTGAAAATATATCGTCGTAACTAGGCTTTTTCTTAGCAACAGCTCTCGTTATTATCGGACAGACGTACTCTTCTATAACCCGAACCCTCCATCATTTTATCGATTTGATGGTCGGCTTTACGCTTAAGGTTTCTACCTGCCTCGTGAAATCTTTCTTGAAACGAATCCTTAATAGGTCGATCCTCTATGACGTCACCAAGAATATTAGCACCCGTTCCAAGATCTTCTTTTCCAATAGCCTTTGCGCCAGATTTAAATAACGGTATTATACTTCTAAATATACCACCTAACCAGCTCCCTATTCCATGACCACGTTGATATGGCGCACCGCCATTGTACTTTCTTAAAGTGTAGCTTCAGACACGACGTTCCAAACTCAAATGGCATTGTTGCACCCGTATCTGTTTTTATATTAATCTCGATGTTTTCAAATTCCCGTGTCATGATCGGTATGTAGTGTGCAGGCGAAAAAATCATATCTTTATGACTCCCGTAAGCACAGTTTTCTGAAGTAATATTTATTATACGCATAAGCGGAATACATCACCCATAATTTGCGGTTCAACGATGTCGCAATAAACAAACATCTGAGTTGGTAATCCTATCCCTATACTAGCGGGGTGAGGGGGCATTGGTTCCATGGCTATGTTCTGATACGGACGATAACCTAATTGTAAGGCTAGACGTTGTGAGAATCCGAGTAGCGAGAGCTGAGTTTTTAATTTCGTAGTGACACGCTTAGTTAGATTATGATATTCGATTGTTAACAATTTACTTATTAGTACATGGTTATTTAGCTCGTTGGCAATTTCTTCTATGTTGGCATAATTTCCCGAAGCGAAACATGTCACATACCAGCCATCTTCAGTATAAATGATCTTCTCGTTGTCGCGTTGAAAATATTCTGCGGCCTTTTTTAATATCGTTTCTAACACGTTCTCGCCAGGTGGCTCTGTTCTATAATAAATTAAATTGTCTGTTGCACTTGCAGAGGCAAAAGAACATGGGTACTGACTTTCAGATATCCCTACAACCCACGACCCCGTTAATCTTAGCCGCTTTGGCAGCTGCGTAATAAAACTTGACGTCATATTACCTGGAAAATACGTCATAGAGCTATTACTCAATAAGGTAAGATAGAACTCCATTTTTATATATCTCTCAACTGAGAAGCTAACACCCAGCTATTAAATTTGTCACTGTATCCACGCCACTTGACCAGGTATTGTTTATATCGTCCGCGGCCCTTCTCTGCTAGAATCTTATCGACTTTGAATAGAGTATCTTTATCAACCGTAACAACCTGCAATTCTTCTTCGTAAAAGGTACCCTCAACAGGATCGTTATTAAGATCGATTATTCGATAAACTGGTGGTCTTCTTTTTATCACCGCACTAATTGTAAAAACTTCCTCGCTCCAATTCGTTTCATATCCCTTCTCAAAGGTGTACTTAGTTCTGGCGATTCTGACATGCTCACCGACTTTATATTTAGGATGACGTACTGGACCTAAACCTTTCGCGTACAAGTTATTCCACACTTCCAAAATGTTTTACAGCCGCAGGGGCCATCTTTATATTTGAATGAGGGCTATTGTTGTAAGCAGTCACAAGTCTTTCGAGTACATCAATATACCTGTAGGAATTTTTGTAAGTGAAATAACGCCACATCTTTGTTTTCAATGTTTTATTAAATCTATCAACTACAGATGCTTTTACATCAGGGTTATTTGTTACATAGAAATTGATATTTTGTTTCTTGAAAAAGTTTTGTACACTGTTCGCCACAAACTCTTTGCCTTTGTCCGTCTGTAGATTTGCCGCAGTATTGTCGCAATCCTTAAAAATATCCGCGAATGCTTCAATTATAGATGAGGCTGTCTTCGTTTTAAGTACTCTCACCCATGCCCTCTTGCTAAATACATCAATTACCGTTAGTATGTAGTTGTATCCACTATTGTGTTTGATTAAAGTTCGCATATCACAAAGATCCGCTTGCCACAACTAATAAAGGTTACTCACAGTATATTTATTTCGTGGAAACTTTTTTCTGACGGGTTTATGTACCGTAAGTGAGGTGAGTACGGGGGAATAAATGACCAGTTGATTTGATTTCTGTGTAAATGATCAGTCACAAACATGTACTGGACTATAAATCTGTTAATAATTTAAAAGATTTTCCCCTAGACAATTAACCAAAGTAGTTTAAAATTCAACTACACATTTTAATAATGATAATAATAATAATATCGTTTATTGCTGCAGTACAAGGTTGATTTAATGAAAAGGACTTAATTTTGCGTTTTAACAAATCAAATTCTAGGTTTCTAATTTTTGTTGGTAACAAATTAAAATACTTTACAGACAAATTAATAAAACTATTATGTGTCTTTGTTAGTCTGTAAAAGTTTCTACATATATCACTACAATTTCTCGTCCCATAGTCGTGAACACTGGACCTAATTGACTAAACATCAGAATCTGATTTGGCATAAAGTATGCAGTTTAGTATAAAAATACTAGGAAGAGTTCAGATTTGAGGTTTAGTAAACAGTGATTTGCAATCTTCAGTGTACCCAAATCCACCTAGTATTCGAACATTACGACGTTGATGAGCGAAAATACGCGACGATTGGGGCAGTTACCCCAAGCTATGTTGCAGTAACAGAGATGACAGTGGATAATTGAAAAATAGGCCATTTGTAACATCTTTTCTGAAATATTATCTGCAAGGTGACGCATGAGATATATATTAGAACATAATAATTTGGCTAAAGACTTAACATGTTCTGAAAAGTCTAGTTTTTTTGGATCTATTTTGACTCCCAAAAATTGTACGAAGTTGGGGTTATGAAATGAATGAGGTTTCAAGGTATTCATCATTTGAATGGTTTTGTTTTTATTTAAAATTAGAAGATTATTTTGGCACCACCATTCTGCCGACTTTAAAGCATTTTGGACATTGTCTAAAGCTTTATTAAGATCACTATCATTAATAATTAATGTGGTGTCATTGTGGAACTCTCACAGTCAATAAACGAGAATTTGGTGTATTATCATTTACTGTTACGACCTGGCGTCTGTTTTTTAAGTAATAAGTTAATTTGCAACTAAGAATGTCAAAATTATAAATTCGTCTTGATTTCTGAACTGGAATCTCATGTGCACACTATCAAAAGTTCGAGCAAAATCTAAGAAGAAAGCCATAGAAAATTCGCCTTTTTCGGAACGATCTGAAGTATAGTTAATAAAGTGTGCTGCTACATCTGAAGTATTTTGTCCTTTACGAAATCAAAATTGTTGTTTAAAAAATAATGTATTCAATTGAAAGAAACGTACTATTTGGTTATATATCACACGTTCAAAAATTTTAGAAATAGTTGATATAGGCCAATAGTTTTTAGGATCGTTATTATCTCCTTTTTTATGAAGTGCTATCTTAAGCTTATCAGGGAAGACACCACATTCAAATGATAAGTTAATTAATTTAGTAAGAGGTTTTACTAACATACTGCTATTAAATTTAACCACTTTAGAGGAAACACCATAGAAATCTCTTGTATTACTACCTTTGGGAGATTAGATAATATCTGATATAGAATGAAATGCAAAATAATTGTTTTGATTCATTTTAGTATTTTTTAGATTAAAATTTTCAGCAGAAACTTTTAGAGACCTATTTGATGGAAGGACAAAATAATTATTTCCCCCGCATCAATTGTTGGCTGTTCGGGGATAGAAACATTCTTAGAACTATTGATAATTCTTCACGCAGCTTTTATTTTGTTGCTGGAATTTAAAATTATGTTGTCGTAAGCTGTGCGTTTCGCTAGTTTGATAGCGTTTTTGTACTTAAAACGAAAAGTATTTCCAAGTATTTCATTTCATTCGTTTTATTAACGTGGTATAAAATATTAATGTACTGCATTTAATTACCTAATCTTTTTAAAGCGTTGCAAAACCAATTAATGTTATTATCACAAACACGAGAATTTTTTTTACAGGAAACGCTGCCAAAAATGGATTTATAAATTTATTGAAAAACAATTCAAATTTTTCTGTAAAATTTAAATTAATTAAACAATTGGAGAAAACTCCAATTGTTTAATCGTAATAAATTAAAAAAAGAATTGCAACCTTTTAAAGTGATAGGTCTGTGTATATTTTTAGTTAAATTTGTATTAGTGTTCCGGCAGTGCTTGTATGTGACAGTAAGAGATTACCCTAAGTGATCAAATAAAGTATTATCAAAATCGATTCAAAATTATTATCACCAAAATTAATAAATGAATTATCAAGACAATTATTAAAGCTTGTTGCCTCGCAGTTGGTGACGATGTAACCATACGAAGTTACGATATCACACAGACCAACAGGATTTTTATCATCTGAATTAAATTTTACATTGAAATCACCTGTTATTAAAACATACTTAAATTGTGTAAGAACATTTAATAAAGTATTAATATTGTTAAGAAGTAACCCAAAATCTCCACTGGGAGAACGGTAAACTATCACAATTACGATATCACAACATACTGTAGCGGTTAGTTCACAATGTACTTGAAATGAGAAACTATTTAAATGAGTGACGTTATAATAGAATCAAATATTGCCAAAAACAGCAGCAGTAGAAGAAACCGCTATGGCTCGAAGAGAAACGGTTGTCGCGACGTTAAACTGTAAGCTCTGGAAGATCGCCAGATAATTTTTAAGTACTAACAACATATAGTTATATATATATATATATATATATATATATATATATATATATATATATATATATAATATCATATATATATATATATATATATATATATATATATATATATATATATATATATATATATATATATAGTGTGTGTATATGTATATGTATATGTATATGTATATGTATATGTATATGTATATATATATATATATAGTAATTTTAGTCTGCTCAGGACCCTTCGTCCTCCTCTTCAGCGCCTGGAATGGTAAAGCTGATAGTTGGCGTGGTGTTGTGTGTTTGAGTACTTAGCCGGTAGTAACAGAATGAAAAATTAAATAAAATCAATACTGTATACTTAACCTGAGGCACCAGTATTCGCGTCAGACCTTTGGATGATTACCCGAAAAGGGCAAGGACCTCTTGACCATGCGTGGGGATCACAGGTTCATCGCAGTTCTGGCCTGAGCGAGTGCCGCTGCCACCTTACGGATGACAGATAGAGCCTGCTGCATATTGAGACTTCCGAGGAAATCCAAAACGGAGTCGGACCTTCAGGCGGGTTGGGCAGGAGGGTAACGACAGCGGCGTTAGCCGCTTTCGGTATTTTCGCCTTACTTAACTCTTCGCTGTGAAGCTTCCAGTTCCTTCCGCGGTGGAGGTCGAGGGAACTTCGGGCATACCCTGCAGCTAGCGGAGTGGTCCCCACGATAGTTATCGTATTTTGCTCGGCCAATTCACATAAGGACTGAAGTAGTGATCTCGGGCGCACTTTACACAGCGTGCCACCGCACTACAACAGCGTTGTGCGTGGCAAAAACCCTACTCGATGCCAGTTTTCCGCCGCAAGTCCTTGACGGTGACATGGCGGCGGGCCACGTACTTCATCTCCCGGATGTTCTTGTCCTCTTCTATTGGTAGGTCTACCAGCCATCGGATATCCTCGCTACTTCACTCTCAAACAAGAAAGAGCATCATTAAGGGTTAAGTGCAGTAATCTCAATTGAATTTTATTTTTAGCGTATTGTTGCATCAACGTCACCATAGTAGCATTTTGTATTGTTTTTCAATCGAACCAAATGGACTCTTGACGCATATTGACGATTACTTGCCGATAATCCTTCATTGTTCTAAATACGTGGTTCAATGGTGTGCATGGGATAAGAGTTTTTTTGTTCATCAAATGCCACTTGTAACGGCTCTTGATTCTTTGCTGACCACCCCAAATAATTTAACGCTCTGCTGTTGCTTACTTTATAAGAAACGCATTCTTTGAATGTAGGCGTGATGTTCGTATTTCTGAAAACGACCACTCTTTGACAATCTAACTTATAATGAATTTTTTCGAAAAGAAAGTTGGGGAAATTATTGGTTATTGCGTGATTTTTTCATCTTCTCAAGCTCGAGATTGCCTTCTAGGTAGCCCCAATTAGATTTTGACTTTGAATTAAAACGTGTATTTCTCCTTATTTAGAAGACCCATGCAGAAGATACTTGTGAATATCTGATTTAATCATAGTATGGTCAAAATATACGTTTTGAAAAACGTTTAATTGTTCGACCATTGTCGGTGAGAACCTTCAAACCAATTGACGTTGAAAAGTATTTCTCTGCAGACGTTAACCGCAATGAAGTTTGATGACTGATTAATGAATTGTTGTAGGGATGATGTCTTTTATATGAATTTTTGCAAGACGGAATTGGTTCTTGATTTATTATTCTCAGACCGATGTTTTTTAACTCTAAAACTAATTAAGTCGGTGCTTATTGCTATTATATTGAGTATTGCTTGGAGTGTTATGTAGACAATAACTTGATGGAACTGAATTTCATATAATACTTTTGCAAGGTTTCTCGTTTCGATAACATCCTTTTATAATGTTGTACTCTACATGTAGTGTTTGGATATGTAAGGCAGGTGTGTGTAAAATATTTGGTTCTAATATGTTAGACTCAGACCACAGTATGCGACCAATGCCATTTTCTTTAATAAAATCGATCTCAAATGAATACTGTTTATATCACATTTAAGTGTATTATTGTTTGCTAATGATAAACTTTCAGTGGGATTTAAAAATGTTGATAATCGCTATTTCATCTAATTCATATACACCGTGTAGAATATTAACCACTTGTAAATGAGATGGATTTAACTACCATACCTGTTTATGTTTCTTTTTGTAGCAATCCCAATGCGTGTTGGGTCTTATTTGGATTTATTTTGTAATTTACTCATGCTATCTCTCAAAAATATTCCTAAAATAGGGTAAATTTTGGGTGTTTTTCTTTAAATCAATATCTCCTAACGGCCCATCGCGTAATCTATTCAGTTTTTTCGAAACGGTTTTAAATATAACACACCGCCACCGGATTTGTATGGTTTTAGATAAAGTGCACCACCTTTCTTATTCACGGAACCTATTGTAGTAGATACCATCATTCGATTATGGCGCGATATCTCTTCTTGTAATCTTTTTGCATTGTTGTCGCCGTAGTGTCTCACGTATAGTATTCGACGTAATGTTCGTCGGCGTTACTATTCTTTGTCGGCCATCATCAGAACTTAATTAAATAAACTGCTATATGATATTTACAAAAAACATATTTGATTCGTTCCTAAACAAATTTTAAATTGAACGTATTTTTTTTGTTATGGTAGTTCAATTTGATTTCCGAGCTGCTTATTTACCGGTTAATAACCTTCTTCGCTTTTAAAGAACACCTTCTTTTGACTTGTAAACGCATATAATATTTTAAGCTACATTACGTTAATTAATTTTCTTATTTTTTTTTATACATTAGTATATTACCAGCTTGATGAGCGGTCCCACTCTTGGAATACAGATGGCGCTACTGATATCTCTCACATATGGTCTTCTCTTGTGGCCATCATATACGTTCAGAGTCGAGATATTCCATACACAGTCTGTGTTGAGCTCTTGAACAGAACACACGTGTTTTTGGGAGAGAGTTTTCTCAGACATTTCGATGCGCCTATTGGCGAGATCATATTAAAGGAACGTACGACTAGTACCGAGTACTAATCTTTAAATTACAGCATCCTCAACCTTCGCACCGGAAGTGTGTGGTTAAAACCACATAGATCCGGTCTCGGAGACGAGCCATCCACGATGTCGGACGAAGAAAGCGATTACGAAGAAGAACTGGCGAGAGAGCGCAGATTACAAGGAATCTACCTAGGAGAATGGCAAAAGGCACAGGAAGTCATTCGCGCGAAAGACACCAGGATAGAAGAACACCTCAAGACACTCAAGGATCAAGAGAGAAAAATCCAAGAGCTTAAGGCAACCATGGGAACCCTTCAAGCTCAACACGAAGAAGTCGTAGCAAGACTCGACGTGATCACCACTGAAAAGTCGACAAACAACACCAAGCTCAAGACCTCCGAAGCTCGCGCAGAAGATCAACGCGACAACGGAAAGCCACCGCGCCCTAAGAAGAAGAGGCATAGTGGAAAGAAGCGAGGGAACGATGAAACTCCCGAAACATCAAAGAATACGACAAAGACAGCCGAAATGCTTCACAAGAAGATGGAAGTCTGCACAGCAGCTTCCCAACAAGAAAAAGACGAAGACGCCCGCTCCGAAGAGGAAGAGTACAAGACCGTCACGAAGAAAGGCGGAGTTAAACGGCAACGGGTGGACGCCGTAACACAAGATCAGGAAATGCCCGCCCGGAAAGACAGGATCCCACCACTAATCCTCCACCGACAGGAGGAGTACACCAGGACCATGAAGAAGCTAGCCACGGTCGGGATTACCCCAAAGGCTACTCGAACATCCAACGACGGGATCAGAGTGATCTTAAGCACCCCGACGAATACAGAACGGCAACAACTGCACTAGACACCATCGGAGTGCAGTTCAACGTCTACCTTTTAGAAGAATCCAAACCGCTAAAGGTAGTCATCAAGGGAATCCCGCAAGACGACGAGATGCTAGAAACTGTAAAGAACGATCTCAAATCCATGGGGTTTGATGTCCAGAAGGTTAGCCGGATGTTCGCCGGACGCGAACACCGGAAGACCGCCATGGCACTGGTCCACCTCGAGAGAAGCGAAAGGGCCAAGGAGATCTTCGGCATCACGACGATAGGATACTTGAGGGTGCGAGTGGAGTCGCCCCACAAGAAGAACGGGACAGGTCAGTGTTACAGCTGCCAGCGATACGGGCATACTACCAGCGGATGCCACGCACAGCCCCGATGTGTGAAGTGTGCGGGAACGCATCACACCAGGGATTGTCAGAAGACCCGAGAGACGGGAGAGCCAAAGTGCTGCAACTGCACCGGGTTGCACACCGCAAATTACGGAGGATGCCCCGCCCATCCAAGAAACATCAAGAAAGGGAACGCCCCCAGAACAGCAGAAGTTAGAAAACCGGCAAGGATGGCCGAAGCAGGGATAAGCTACGCTCAGATGGCAGCGGGCAACAAAGAACAGGCACCTGAAGAATCAGAAGACGAGGACTTCGCGCTCATGATGAAGATCGTGAAGGCACTCACAGCAACAAGGCAGATCAAAGGATGAACTCACAAATGAGTAAACGCAACCGCCGCACCATTTAAGCGGCCGACCCAACCAATAACAGGGAACAACGACACCGAGGTGACCGGAAGCATAAAAGCCGAAGTTCATCTCAGAAAAAGACAACAGAGGTATAGGTATATTTAATGTATTTATTTCAGGTACAGAAAATCTACATATATCATCAGAAAAGCCAACAAGACGGAGGTATAGAGGGCAAAGAGCCCGTAATACCGAGAATAAATAACGATGACCGATGACCGATTCCATACACCGAGCTGGTAGCGTAGTGGTGACACGACCTGCTTAGCATACGGGAGGAAATGGGTTCGATTCCCGTTACCGTCTACCTTCTATGAGTTTTTTTCAGGGGGTTTTCCTTATACACATGCAGCGGCATGATCACTGCGTATATGCACGCCAGGTGCGGCTACTTAGGCGAATGCTGGGAGTATTTTCCCCCTCAGAACTCTAACTCCGTTCCTTCCGATCCTCTTCTGACCACACCCATCCTTAATCCCACCATGCGTATATACGTAATGTATGTATGTATGCTGGGAATCCTGATTGTGACTAAAAGAGCGACTAAAGGAGCTCGGGAAGCTAGAGCAGCCCGTCCTCTCCATGAAATACGTGAACTTTCCTTTTCCCTCCCGATTTTCCATGGCTGATCTATCCGTTCCCAATGAGTCCTCAATAACCACGAAACTGGTCGAGCGGTGGCAGGTGGCCTGTCATAGCGTGCTCGCCTCTGAACACTAAGAAAGTGGTGGGCTTATTTTAACAATTTTCTTCCCTTTGGGGAGGGTATTAAATACGTTATTCCATGATAGATCTACCCGCTCCTAATGAGTCGCAATAACTAGGAAACCGATCGAGCGGTGGCCTGTCATAGCGTTCTCGCCTCTGAACACTAAGAAAGCTAAGTCAAACTGGTGGGCTTATTTTAACAATTTTGTTAAAAAAACAATTTTCATGTTAGTTTATTGAAGGTTTTACAACGCACGTCCTCTTAATTATCGTGTTTTAAAAATTTTATGTATACAAAAAAACCACAGCTTAATCTGAATAGTGTAATTTGACGATAGTCATTTTATTAGAATTCTTTTCGAAATCTATTCACATAAAATAAAATCTTTAACAATACAAACTCGTCTGTCTAATCTATTATTCTAATAGCTATACTTTCATAGGCCTTTATCATGAAACTTGACTGCAGGCTTATCACTCAATCGCTAGAAAATGAAGATAATACGGGATAGTGCTTAATGAAATCACTTTGCAATTGCAATATCTTTTCTAGATTATACAAACGTAACAATTGAATAAAAAGTTTTAATGGATGAATTTCAAAGAAATATAACCGTTAGAATGCGGGGAATTGAACTTCCCTTTCTTATAAGTACGATAACTTAAAAAGTACTTATAGGAAAATTTAAACAAGAATTAATTATTTTAATCGTTCTCTACATCTAGAAATCGAAGTCCCTTATAATGATTCAGTTGGTAATTTAAACTGGCGCGGTAGTTGTAGATGAAACATAAAATTTTATGGAGTGTCTTGGAACTTTGAGTTTACTTTAGGCTGTGGGTTATTTTGGGTGGGTAATTTTAATAAAAGTTCAAAGTGATAGAATGTACCGCCGGAGTTAACGTGAAAATTTGTTTAAAAAATTAACTTTTAAAAACGTAGCATATTTTAAAATATAATAATTTCTGAAATGGAAATTTAGTTTTCGGTTTTGGTTTGGTTATATTTAACATTGTTTGAAACTGATTAAAAATTCCATGGAATCTCTGTTTAAACTGCCTAAAAGCAATGAGTTAACAAGACGATTGCCGTTTAAATATTTATACCTTAGGCCTCTCTATTTGTATCAAAAATATTCAGTCAGTCTTTTCGTTTTAAGAAATGTTACTTTAATTAGTTTTCAAACGGTATCTAAACATGCACTTAATTTAAGGAAATTTGTATATCAATTACTGGCGCACAGTTTATCTTGACGTTTCTATTTTTAACTGTATTAAAATACGATTTAATTAGTTTAGTATAAACATGAGTAATTCTATTCGTCTGTAATTGACATTTAATTAATTAGTGACAAATTAATTTACAATATAAAACATTCGATGCTAATTAGGATATATCATTAATCGTGTATTTCAACCAACGCCCTAACATTAGTCTAAAATCATATTTAATGTGTTCTGAAACGTTTAAAGTATACACATCACATACACTTTTAAGGCTTTTAGTTCGGAAAAAAATCATGGTTTGGTACTAATAAAAGTGTATTTATGGTTGTAGCCTCACCACTCGCTATTAAAGTGCAGCATTTTTATGTTAATACGTGACGAAAAACACAAACATCTCATTTGAATCCCATGCAGTTGTTAAATGTTCTAATTTCGACGTTCTTAAGGGTGGACATGTGTTGACGCTAACTATTTTTAGAGATTTTGGGCAAAACAGATGTGAAAAAAGAATTAACGTTAATTACGTTAAAGTCTATTCTGGGTAAACAGTCTAATTTTCAATTCGATTTAATACCATTCTCTTAATTTTGAGATTAGAACAACTACCACAAGACAATCAATTAAATAAAGGCCGATAAAACTAAAGCTGAGAAACTTTTGTTCAAACAGTTGTTATTCTACAACATTTAAAAGAAATATGTGCAGATTGATTAAATCTTGATAACTAGATTACGCAATATATATTGTTAAGTCGAATATAAAAGTGAATTAGTACAATTAGTATCTAAATTTACTTTTGTATTCAGTAACGTGTTTAGAAAAGTTTGCAAATTTTAAACTGATACATCAAAACAATGTAACTCAAAAATGTAAATACCTCCGGATAAATAGGTTACGTTAAGTTTTAAAGCAGATGTTCTCTTAGGTCCTTTGAAAAATGTGCACTCTTTCAAGTCCGTCTTTTAGTTACCAATTGAATGCATAAATTACATGTTTATTTAGTAGTTGAATGTAATATTTACCTCAACATACAACAATTAAGAATTTTAGTAGTAATATAGTGGGGGTTCTAATCTACGTTTGGCGGGTGAATGTAAATTTCAAAAACGGTAAAGGCAAGGTTACGTGTTCAAGGTCACTCGACCTCTGGTAATGTGAAATCAAAATTTCAAGGTCAAACTTTTTGCGAGGAATTTCAAGTTCTTCAAGGTAAAAAATGTCAAGGTCAAAAACTTGAAATCTAAAAATAGAATTTTAAAGGTCATATTATAAAGATCCAGCTTAACTTTACTAAAATTTTGTAATTAATTATTTTTTAATTGCCCTACAGTAATCAAGTTAGATAAAGTTGCATAATATTAAAACCAATTGTAAAAGATTGCGCGATATTGCATCACAAATAATTAATTTTAATCCCCTCCGACGTAGATATCAAAAAGCATCAAATGCTCTTATGTCAGAGAACCCTCAGCCAATCACAGTATGACGTAAGATATTAGAACGTAGACAAAGAAACAAAAAGAAGTTAGCAAATACAACAGACGGTAAGTCCTACACTTATCTGCTGTTAGAAATACACCGTCTAGCTCATAGGAGGCGGGCGGGGTCAGAAGTATTTATTTAACAGGAGCCAGGAGTTGTTCCCCGGAAGTCGAACGCAGTACTACCCCAACTCCTGGATAGTAATGTATGTGCAGGTAAGTACAGGAAGGAAAGGATAACATTCACAAAGGACGGGAAGAATAAGATAATGAGTCTCTAGAACGTATCTTTATATTCTGAAGTAAAAAAAATAATAATTTGGTTTAATGGTAGCAGTGAACAACAAAAAAATAATAACTCGGCTATCTGCGTAGTATAAACAACGCCTTGAGAAAGTTTATAAATATAATTACAAAATCATTAACCCGTTAATGTTTCCCAAAATTATAACCCAGAACATTTCCAAATAATAGATATACTATATACTATATGGGTACACACCACATAAAAATATTAATTTAATTAACTTTCGCAAGTACTCAGAGCGGATTTAATCCAGCTCATAACCGCTTTACCAAAAAAATAAAATAGAGATAAAAATACTTACATTTATAATATGTTTCTCTTTTCACGATGGAAGGCCTTTCACTCAATTACCCCTGAAAGAGAAGCTTAAAAAATTACGCTAACAGCGCGTAAGAAAATTATTTACATTTACCAAAACAGAAACTTGCTGCCGTTGTACACCAAAATTATAACAAATACATTTTTAATCGGTAAAGTTCAAATTTACACCCAAAATCAAAATAATCGTTAAGTAACCTTTATACGGGAATGATACACCTATAGTCATACCAATTTACAGTGCGTTGAGATAGCAAATAGCGAGTTTTATCTTAAAGTATGAAATAGCAGTTAAATTGTGACCCTAGTAACTTATATTGAATACAAAAGTCCAACTATCTTTACAATGAGAAGTAACAAATAGTGAGTTTTATCATACAGTCAAATCATATTCAAAATGAAAAATAGCAAATAACAAGTTGATAGCAGTTCTTAACAGTGTTAAACATGTTAAACAATGAGAAGTAGCAAGTAGTGAATGTTATCCTAAAGTCAAATTATATTCAAAATGAAAAATAGCAAATACCAAGTTGATAGCAGTTCTACAATAACAGCTGCATAACAGTGTTAAATATTTATATCTTTATCACGTGAGGAGTCGGCCTCTGAACAGTATGCAAATGGCCGCCAACTCGACCCACATCAACGATGAGGTTTGCATTCCAAAAAGAATATTGAAAGCCGCAAGAGTAATGTTGCCAGTAACGTTATATGAAGTTATAATAAGTTTTAGGCAGCCAATAGCACTAGTACTTATACTAAGTACTCCAATGTACTAACAAAATAGCTATCTATCTATACTTACTGAATTTGCCGTCTTTATATACGCTCCTACCTTACATTTAATACCGTGTTTTCACCATCCAACCATGCTTTCTTGGATATACCCACGATACACCTACAGACGGTATGATAATTATTTGTCTCAAAGGCGTTCGCTTTGCGCATGACGTCACCTGAGATGCAACTGCGTTCAGTACACGATACAGTGTATCGTGGTTCGGTGCACGATACAGTGTATCGTGGTTCGGTGCGTTCACTGGGTGCACTGCACTGCCTCATTACGTGGTATACGCGGCGTTTGTGTGTTCTACAGTTGCTTGAATATATTTTTATTATTTGGACAAACATTAGTGATTAAGGTTACTTGTTAACACTTCACTCTTGTCCCTAACCGAAAATGCCTACTTGTGCCGTGGCAAAGTGCGGCAATTGCAACAGAAAAACAAAAGGGACCGAAATCAAATACTTTAGATTTCCTAAAGACAATGAACTTTCTAAGAAATGGATTGTTGCTTGCCGTCGTGAGGATAAAATAAACTTGAAAAATGGTATGTTCTTAATATAATGTAAGAAGTTATTAAACCTATATTATGTATTACTACTATTTTAGCATGTCTTTGTTCAGAACATTTTGATGCTGGGAGCTTTGAGATACCTCTAAAGGAACGACTTCTAAATTATACATTTAAAAACAGTCGACATTTAAAATCTGATGCAATACCTACATTGAATCTTCCAGTTAGTCATCACAAACAAGAAAATACATGAAAAATACAAGAAAGATCAGATAGAATTTCCAAAAGAATACGCAGAAAGGAGGTTAATGAAATATTAAAAGCTGAGAGTTCGGTATCTTGTAATCGAAACTATGAAAATATAACAGTTGAAAATTCTAAGAGTATTGCAACCAATGTGGAACTTCTTCAAGTGGATTCAACTTCTGAGTTAAAAAGGTAACCTTTGTTAATAATATAACAAGGGAGAGCGAGGCCAGTTGTTGAGACTTTTAACAAATTATTTTTTTTAACTGAACGAAAGGTCTGGTGGAATTTTTGGGTAGTTAATGATTTGTGTTTTGGGGAGCGGTTTTGTAAAAGGGACAGACTATATATATTTATTTTGACAATTCAGAAGTTTTAAAAAAATCGTTGACTGCCAAATCCGGTCTCCTCTACTGATGCAGTCTTTAGGTATAAGTTTTTC
The DNA here is from genome assembly GCA_036346205.1 of Vesta saturnalis. Lineage (NCBI taxonomy): Eukaryota > Metazoa > Arthropoda > Insecta > Coleoptera > Lampyridae > Vesta > Vesta saturnalis. The sequence goes on along the minus strand of JARFJB010001805.1, from coordinate 1,307,884 downwards.
AAGTTATACTAAATTTTTACATTGGTTTCAGAGCACAAGTTGAAATTGAACAGCTTAAAGAAGCATTGACGGCTGCAGAGGATGACAAAACTCAACTGGAAAACAAAATTAAACATTATGATGATGTCCTATCCACTGTTTTTACTCAGGGGCAAATAAAAAAACTATTATGCTTGGACAAAACAAAAAAAGTGCATTGGTCTCCAGATGATATTGCATCTGCTATTTCATTACGAAGTGTAAGTCCAAAAGCATATCGTTACCTGCGAGCACATGATTATCCATTACCGGCTATGTCTACTCTGCGAAAATGGGTTTTAAATTTTAACGTTAACCCAGGTATTTTAAAAAGCGTTCTCACATTAATGGAAAATAAATCTTCTGAATTTAATGATACGGAAAGGCTCTGTGTTTTATCATTTGTTGAAGTTTATGCCTCCAACAAAATGGAGATTGATAAAAAAGAACAGCAGAAAGTAGGTTCACACAAGTCTTGTCAGACCGTTATGGTACGAGGTCTTACTTCACATTGGGAACAACCAATATATTACCAGTTTGATCAACTGATTACGAAAACTATTATTGAAAAACTAATTTCAGAATTGTACAGATCAAATTTGTGGTCCCAGTTAAATGTGGGCTATGACAAAAATTGCTTTTTTCCACATCCCGAAAATAATTCTCTAAAAATTTTTGTATACGCAGACGTGCCTCATCTTTTGAAACTTGCAAGAAATCACGTGATTGATCATGGCTTTGTTTTAGAGAATTGTGTAATAAATAGAGATTATTTTGATAGTTTAATAAATATCTCCACTTCGGAACTAACTTTCGCACATAAAATAACACGACAACATCTTGATATTAAAGGCTCGATGAGGCAAAGAGTTCGACTTGCTGCTGAACTTTTATCAAACACTGCCGCCAAAGCAATTAAGCACTGTGGAAAACTGGGATTGATGCCTAAACATAGTCACTGGGAAAAGGCTGCTGAAGTTGTACAATTATTCAACAATTGGTTTGATTTGTTAAATTCAAGATCCAAATATAGTAGAAGTTGTCCTGGAAGGAATGCATTTGGAACTGACATTGAGAATCAAAAAGAAGTTTTAAATGAAATGACAAAGATTGCAAGTGTAATGAGAATTGGAAAGCATAAATAAATTATACCTTTTCAGAAAGGAATATTACTAACAAACTCATCATTGTCAGAAATGTTTTATTATTTGCACGATAAATATGGTGTCGAGTACATTTTAACATCGCGTCTAAATCAAGATGTTCTTGAAAATTTTTTTGCTTATATTCGGGGCATGGGCGCAGCAAATGACCATCCCTCTCCACTTGATTTTAAGTATCGAATGAGGTGGTTTATACTTGGGAAACATTCTACAGCTATTTTTACGGAAAATAGAAACACTGAAGAGAATTCTGAAGAATACTTGCTCAGTATATCTCAAGAACCGATAAAAGATATGTGTTTAACACAAAACTTGCTTTCTAATATAGGTGGAAGTGAATCAAATTTAGATCAGCAAAATGACTGTGTAGAGGATGTCATTTCATCTAGTTCATTTGTGCATCCGCAATACTTAGATGAAGAAGCTTTAGACGCTGCTATTGACGACGAGTTCTCGCGAGTGGAAGTAAAAGAGAAGGTGAACAGTGAATCTCTCAAATATATAGTAGGCTATGTTGCTTATAAATTCAAAGATAAATATTCTTTGGGAGTCGCTACCAATAACTGTCAGTTACCTAATAATATACCCGACTGGTTGCAAACAATTTCAAGAGGATATTTAATGGAGTCAAGTAAGGAATTATATGAAGCAGCTCAAAAACTTGATGCTGAGTTTCTGTATATGCATTATGTGATGAAAAAAATATTTTTCTACAACTGGCGCAGAAAACGATGTGTAAATTGGGGGAGACACAAATTCCATTTCAAGTGATTCTCTGCCTAAGTAGGACGAGGACATATATTAGATTAAGGGAATTAAACCGACAAATTAGTTTTCAAAATTGTCAACGAAAATTAGACAAGAAAATGCAAAAATTTACAAACACTAAAGTATAAAAGTGTACTTACAAAACAAAAAACAAAGTTTTTGTGATCATGGCACACGTGATTTCTGCCGGTAAAACGAAAAAGCTCAGCTTTTCAAAAGTATAAAAGTATTTAAATTACCATGCAAATTAGTTCAAACCGCATCTTAATATCTTAAGTAACAAAAAAGTTATAACAAATAAAACAAATTAGGATATTAGTTTTACCAAAATTTTCAGCAAGTGGACTACAAGAAGTAAGATTTGAAAAAGTCAGCTCTCGAATCTACACCTTTTTGCTTAAAATACCTGCTAAACATTTATGTTTTTTATTTTTATATTCGTTTATTAAATAAAATCAAAAACGGCGATTTTATATTACCATTTTCATAAAATTTGATTTCTTTTAAATTTCTGATTGATATTTTGTGTAAATACCTAGCCAAAAAGTAATTACTTTAATAATAAATGTAATTGCTCAAGCTAAATCTTCACAATTCCCACTTTACGTCCAAAATTTGCATGCTTTATACATACACAAGCGCTTGAGTTTGCATCGCAGATGACGTCAGCAGACCGAGATACAAGATGCATCCAGTGCGCATCGGCATACCGTCTGTAGGTGCATCGTGGATATACCTATAAGTTTTGCTATACATACCCTATTCTATAAATATCCAGTTTCTTCCATAAATGAAAAATAAAAATGTAGTCCAATTGTGGATCTGTATATCTTCATAAGACGTCAATCCGTGATGATTATCAGATAAAATACATTTTTGATAGAAACAGCTGCGCAGTCTATTTTCCTTCGTCTGGAATGACTCAAAAACTTGAAAACCGAATAGCAGTGGGCAGGATGGGCAGTGCGCTATTCTGCCGAACACGTAGTCATAGTCATAGTCTTAGCACGAGAAGCTAAAGACAGCAAAGCATTCCAATATCGCGCATGGTCAAGAGTAAAAAAATGGAAATTAAATCTACGGTGTAGAAACATAAACATAACCTCTAAACAACGCAGTCGGAAGTGTAGCCAATCCGCTATCCCACCGACCGCACGGTCGGCAAAATTCCGGATTAACTACACTACCCACCGGTCGACAGACTAAACACTCCATATATGTATATACACACCCATACACACACACACACGCGACGCGCGCACGCACGCACGCACGCACGCACGCACGCACGCACGCAGGCACGTACGCACGCACGCACGCCCACAAGCCCACACGCCCACACGCCCACACGCCCACACGCCCGCACGCCCGCACGCCCGCACGCCCACACGCCCACACGCACCACACGCACGCACGCACGCACGCACGCACTCACGCACGCACGCACGCACGCACACACACACACACACACACACACATATATATATATATATATATATATATATATATATATATATATATGACTTTACTGCAAAAAAACACTGATATCCACGTTCCATCAAGGCGAAATCTAGCAAAAGTGCTATTCAACTTAAACTTAATTAATAATCATTTATAATAAGGTGGTTGAAGTGGTTTAAAAAATTTAATAAATTAATGGGTGTTATATAATGTTCTCATAACAAATCGTTAACTAACCAGAGATACAACAAAAATAATGCCTTTGTCCCAATCGGTAGTTCAAAATAGGCCGGTTCATGCTTTTGTTTTGCTTAATTACCACAATTTGTACTGTGTTATTTCCACTTAACATGAATATAGAAACAGCAATGTAACACTAATAAGAATGATCTCGGACGCCAAGTTATTTTTTAATTATGCTCGGAATAACTAAACCGAGGTTTACAATAAAAATTTTACCAAAATGTAAAAAATAAAAATATACAAACTATGTTTATTAACAGTTAAATTTAGGGTTACATAAAATATATCTTAAAAATAGCCTTATTCTAAGAAATCATTAACTTATTTACTCCCATTAACCTGTTACAAAATATAATACATCTTCTTGAGAACCCCTGGTATTATAAAAAAATAAATGCAGAAATGCAAACCAAGGTGATGTATCAATGTTGCGCAATATATCGCAATAACAATGCTTTACGTTGTAAACCTCGCCAAAATGGAATTTTATTTCTTATAAATTGCTCTTCAAGAAATTTGGGTAATCCAATGTTTACTGCATTCTCTCGAAAATTCAAAATAAATAATGGGATCTACATTTAGATCAGTATTAAAAGCAAAACGCAATCATAAAATGAAAGCGTACGTAAAAGTAGAATTAAATGTGCAATTAAAGTGTCAAAGTAAAAAAAATGAAAGTGCCTGAAAAGATCAAATGTTTTAATTTTTAGTATTACGAGTTAAATATATCTTATCGTTAAATCAATGGCACTTTTCACAAAATTTAGGTGGAAACTCAAAAATGGCTTCCTAAACAACACAACATTAATCCAGAAATCAAAAAAAGGACGCTTTAGATATCTGGTAATATAGCGGTGCGCGAAAAAAAGGTGCGCAGAAAAAAATAATTTCAAGAAGTGGGAGTATAAACCTTTAAGAAGATATGCACTTACGTTACACCAAAATGCAAATTAAGTTGCCTACCACATACCTATATTTCATTAATAATTAAAATTTTTTTCTTATATTTACAACTAAATGTGTGCCGGTATGCACACACCCAGATACACGCACGCACGCATAAGACAATACCAAGTATAACAAATCAAACGGCTAACATAAAATATTTTTTAAATACACCTTTAGCGTAAGTTAAAAATTTTTTGAAAGTTTAACAAATCAATTGTCTGATTTAAAATACTTTTCAAACACAGTTTTAGCTTAAATTTAACATTACTTATGTTTAGGCAATTGATTTTAAAACTGTATACCATTATACAGAAATAAAATAAATAAAAAAAAATATAAATCTCTTTCACCAAAACTATATAGTCTACCCAAAATGTTCTTTTAAGGCCTTTTGTTAGTGGAGTTGATTCTCCTACATACAATCTTGAAAAACATCTTACATTTATAGATGAGACCTTTGTTATTTGGGGCTGTAGAAAAGAAGCACTACATGAAATTTAAATTTTTGTAAATGGTATACATCCTACCATCCAGTTTACCGTGAAAAAGCAAACTAATAGAAATTTACCATTTCTTGACATACTAATATATAAAACTAATAATTCACTTTTTCATCTTTTAAGATTTACAGAAAGCTAACACACTGATACATTCACATAAATTATCAAACCACCATCCACGTAAAAAATTGGTGTAATTAAATGTTCAGTGGATTTAGCAAAACAAATCTGTGATCCTGAATTTTTGAAAAATGAATATAAGTATTTAATAAAATCCTCACAAGGTAATGGATATTCACTTAATGATATTAATAATGTTATTACACCTGCTAAACATAACCATACAGAAAAACCAGTGATTATTGTTGGTACTGCGTTTCTTCCTCTTATTATTAATGTTACAGTTGGAATTGAAAAAAATTTAAGGTCATCTAAAGATGGTTCAAACTCAATATCATCTTCCGGAGAGTATAAGTTATCTTGTTCATGTGGAAAAGTATACATTGGATCCACAAAACTTATCTTTGATACAAAACGTAAAGAACATATGACCTTTTCATGTAGATCAGGTTAGCCATAAAAATCTGCGATAGCTGAGCATGCTTTAAATCATTTAAATCATCAACATTCAATTTGATAATATGGAAATATTGTCAGGATAAACTCATTGTTGTGTTCGTTTACAACGTGAAGCTATTGAGATACATAAACATTCTAATAAATTCAAAAGGCAAGAAAAAATCTCCGTTTAGATAGGTTTTGGCGTCTCATAATTAAAAAAATCACAATAGTACGTCTTAATTTTAATTTTAGCTTTTGGTATGTATAAGTTTTTTGCTGAGTTTTTCCTAGACCTTGAAGGAAATGCTTTACCACTAATAGTTTAGGTTACTATTAAACCGAGGTTTAGTAATACGGACTGCTTTGAATGGCGCATGTGTAAACTCAAAAATGAGTTAAGCCTATTTTATAGCCTTTTTTATTCTCAATATAATTTTTTAATTCATATAAAAATTGAATGTTCAGATCGATCGAAACAGCTATGTAGGCATAAGTTTAGGTTTTTGTTAAATTTGATAAAAAATTAATTTGTGAGCTGTAAATGCCTTAGTCATTTAAGCAATTAATATGTATCAGAAATAAAAGTAAGGTTAAGTGTACTAATTAACTCGTATTCTCAACAAGCGATTCGTAGGATGTCCACTGTATTTGACTAAATTATCACCCACAGAACAAAAGAGGCATTTAGGCCCATCTGATGTAGTAACGTACGATATCTCATACAAGGCCCAATTTTAATCGTAATATTACAATTGTATAATTAAATAGTAAATACTAGTACATTTGGAGAACTAAATCATAAGGATTAATTACTTTTAGTTTAGATGAGACCTAATCTTGTCCCAATCGATATTATCTTTTATCGGTAAAGTTATTTCTCGTAATAGAATATTTTGATGGGGATTACTTGGTTTATCATATCCTCAGATATTGACTATTCATCATTTTTGGTACTACCGCTAGTTTTAATTGCTCAACATTGCAATACTGTCACTATCAGAAATTACTATTACAACTAGATGAATGCTGGTGTATTGCAGGACTATCTTGCAAAATACTAAAAAATATATGGGGTATTTTTATATCTTTGAAATATTCAGCTATTTTAGAAATATTTAATAAAACTGACCCTAATAAAGCCCCCCCCCCCGAGACATCCAGGCATCATACCGATCTTGACGAAACCAAAAGTTGTAAAATTAGTTAATAAGTCGATTCGGCGAAGGTGAAAAAAAGTCGATTGCAGAACCCTCTATAGCTACATATGTATTGTGGCGTCCCCTAGGTACCCTATCTTGAAAAGTGTAATTTGAACTTATCTACAATAATGCAAATTCAAGAACGAAACAATCGCTTAGTAATTTATCTTGACTTTACTGATAATAATGTTACTATTACTCAAATTAATTGCTTGCCTTACATTGACTTTCCTGGCAATAATTAAAGCATTAGAATTTATTTAAAAGTCTACTATTTAATTACTCGTAAACCTCAAATTGGCCGTCTAGTGATAGGTACGTTGTGCTATTTGAATTAGATAGGATGGTTGAGGTTAAGCGTTGCATCATGTGGGGCAGGTAACAAATGAAACTACTCAAATTAAAAGTAACGAACTTTGCGCAACGATGGTTCAACTCGTTAATGTACTATTGTGGGAAAGAACCACCAATAAGTAATTACACAAGTACATTAATAAATCAAATAACACAAAAAAAAACAATGAAAGGGTTAAATGTATAACAAAACACCATTAAATCAGGTTAAAGTGCGTACAAAATTATAACATTAAAAGAAAAATAAATAAAGAGCAGTTTAGCTACACATAAACTCAATTAAGAAAACCCATGTAGTTACACCCACAATTGTGTCATAAATAAATCAGAACAAAAATCTTAATAACAAACATGTGGCCCTCTAAAACCAATCATACCGGCCTTTAAGTAAATAAGCAAATAAAACAATAAGGCAAATTACGGTACATATAAAATACAACAGTAAAATTGCACAGGTGATAATAAGGTAACGTCAAGGACAATAGAAAATAGGCAAGGAATTTAGATGTACACAATTGTTTAGTGACTACTAAAGCACGAAATATATACATAAAACTGCAATAAATTACATATAAAGAGAAATCTGTTCGCAGGCAAACAATTCTAATTAAATAAATTGACAAAACACTCATTAAAACAAAGCCTTACAAGGGTAAGTTGTAAATGGATCATAACACCGTGACTGATATATAAGTTTGAGTGCGTTAGAAAAATACAGCGCTCCTTTCTCAGGTTACACATTCATCTATACAATAATAAAAATAAAATTCGAGGTGTTTAATGTTCATCTGGACCCGGGAGTATCTACACTCTGCAATTGCCTATTGCAATTATAACCAAGGTCCATAATGTACCCGTTCGCCAGGTCCACCTCTACACAAATAGAAAGATAAACAACAAGCAACAATGCTAATTCACCCGAATACAAGAGTGAGGGAGCCCTGTACTGTCTTTTATTTCAGCAGATTTAGGCTTAATGAGCCCGCGTGCGAATGAGATACATTTGCTGCGAGCTTTCATTTATATAAAAACACCTACTTACACTTGAATATATTCCCTTTAGTTAAACACTTTATCACCAACACGACGAGTTAAGCAATCCGGCTCGATCAAAACTTCAACAGCAACTGCCTTCCCCTCTGATTTAAAACTAACTATATCTACTCCGGAAAATCAACCCCCGTTATTACAAGTAATAATAAAAAAAGAAACAAGAAATTATTTCGTGGGAACATTTTTCGCATTCCTAACAGAACGAAATCTTAATTTTAAAAATATGCATTCGTCCGTAACAAACCTTCCTAGTACCAAACAAATACGTCTTTGATTGCGGTGTGTACCGACGTAATTAATTGTTAAACTAATGACATTTTTACATCAAGAATGTGCACATAAGAATTTCCATTAATTCGTTACACCCCTTCAGTAAAGCAGTTTTTAAGCGTACACCTGCTAGTTAAACCCCAATATGTTTTTCAACTCTTAGCCAAATATCAGTTACATGCATTCACACATTTCTTACATAAAAATACATAAAATAAATTATTCCGAAAATTACGACATATTATCAAGATGTTAAAAATTTACTAATTATTACAATAATAAAATTTTTGTGGTCCGCTACCTATAGTATATGTAGGTTGAAAGTTAAAAATAGATATCTCGCTTATCTTGCAAGATAAGTATGGAGTGTTTCATATCATTTTAAAGCAAATTTCGCTCACTTTGAAATAAAGTAAGAATATGTGTATGTTATACCAGTAATACGAGGACTGTTTTCAATTTCCGGGAAAAACGGAAGTAGTGTTTTCATCAGGATAATATCATTTCATTAGCGCAAATGAACAAAGTTTATTTCCAAAATCCCAAGTTTGTAGCCAAAATAGTAAGTTATAACAATATCAGTATTAAATATTTGAAAATTCATATCTCCTATACTAGTAGCTTTAGAAGAAGTAGGTTAGTTGCATTTATTAGGGTGGTCGGTTGCCTAGAAAATATGAAAAAACAAAAAAAAAATGCTTGGAAAGAATTTTGAATAAATCAATTTCGAATAATTGCTTATGATTGACACCGTAAATGTAGGCAAATTTATACCATAATTTATTACGTAAAGAAACCTTTTTAAAGAACCTTTATTTAACTACGCATATCTATTTCCAATTCCTTTATATCTTGAACGGTATCGGAAATACATATTTCTACAAAAAAATGTATATGTGACTGTAAGTGCGGCCATATTAAATTTTGAAAGTTTTAAAAAGGTGCAAAAAATTGCATTTCATGCGAGTTATTGATGACCTGAATTTCAATCTTCTATGTTAAAATTTGAAAATTTGCCTCCAAAAGAACGCTCTTATTTTTACCCCTTGTAAACCTATTACGTTTAAAAGCTTGTTTTGTCGACGTAATTGTCTCGTAGGCCTTCATTCTAAATTTCATCAAAATCATCCGTATAGTTTTGGCTGGCGAATGACCACACACACGCACAGACATTTTGAAAAAATTTCTAAAATTTTTTTGGCTCAGGGAGTCGTAAAACGTCAAAATAACGCAACTTATTTTTTTCGATTTTTTTTCGATCGCAGTATACTTTCTTGTTTAGCAAGAAAGTAAAAATGGTCCCAAAACTAAATTACCAAAGAAATAATTATTTGTTCATAACAAAACCTATATAAATTTAATATTATTCAAATTGCTTTGGTATGTGTGAATCCTTGCAATATTGCAGGCTCACATTCCCTTAATATAAGTAATTTGATTGTAGCCTCATTATATTTAGAATTTACATCAGTTCTACATACATAAAGACAAAATTTACATCGATTGGGGCTTGCATCTCGATAGCGCAGTTTGTTAGCGCGATACTCTAGTAAAGTACAGGTCGTAGGTTCAAAACCTACTCGAGGTAAACTTTTTATTTATTATATGCATTTAATAAAATTAATACTAATGGAGTAACATTGGTCTTTCGCCCACAGGTTCATTTTGCGTCGTTTGTTATAAAGTTTCACGATTTATGAAGACCAATTATGAAACTAAAGAAACAAAATATGCATTTTCAATAGAAGAGCAGCGGTATCTTCCTCTTACCACTATCCCCACACTCTTTTACTCTTAAGCCCCTTTTCAAACATTCTTTTCCGGCGTCATCTTCAACCTCTGTTTTAGTTTGCAGTCCCTATTTAGGACCGTTTGGGCATTATTCACTACAGTTGCTCCTATTAATATACGCAAAGGTGACTGAAAAAAGGGAAGAGGATTAAAAGTAAAAGGCAAGGATTAGGAGCAGTGCGGATATAGTCGGGGAACATGCCACTGTGCTACTTTCAATTTTAATTTTTTAAGGAGATTGCATTAAGCGTTTCAACTAGTCAAAAACTTTGCATTATCCTTCCTTGCGATCTCAATAAATAATAAAAGAAAAGTGGAAAATAACATTTAGATATATGAATTTCTTTATGGTATTTATTTATTGTTCTCAATGAAAAATGTAATTTTAATTTGTAGTAATGAAAAGGTACACAGGTGCAACTTACACGTCGTAATGGTAATATTATTCAAACGTTTTCGTTATTTTGAAATTTTAACACTGTGTTATAGTCGCTGTAGAAAATTCAAACTATTTCAAACCTTCCTTATGATTATTTGCAAAACTTTAATATCGTAGAAATTACACTAGATGATCTGAGCTATTTTGCTCAATTCTATGATTAAAAAATTGGGAATACATTTATTTTGATGTGCAATACACACATTCTTTCTCATAATTTATTCTTTTTCGCTGAAAGGATTACGTTAGTTTGTGACCATTATTTTATCACTGTTGTAATTAACTTTGAAAATCTGACTATGTACCTAAACATAATTAATTTCCAGAGCGAAAAGAGATATTGATCTCCGTGTTTTTTACAAAAACTTAAAAAAAGAGTATTTATTTGTATGCCTCTATAAATTCAACGCAGCACTGAAGAATAAAGATCACTTATTTTGAATACAAGTTCAAAATACACAAGAATTATGTATTGTTCAAGCAATACTACTTTAAGAAACGATTTATAATGCTACATTTGGGATATCGTAACAACGAAGTCCTTTGTATTATTTAACGAGATGTAATTATGTATGTCTATTTACCGTTGGCTAATGGTCGTTAGTTTGTATTCACAGCACTCGATGACACGTTTGAAAGTGTCTGCAAATATGATCTAGCAAAATTCGCTAACGTTTCCAGTACTGAAATGAAACGTAAAAAGTAGACGTTAGTTGTCCTACAAGTGCCTATTCTTTCTCCTAACAGTCACGTTAACAATACGTATAAAAACGTAACAATTTGTCATAAGCACTGTAACACAATCAGCATTCACTTACAATTGTCATCTTCTTTGACATAAAATAATAACGAATTATATTATATTATGTGGAATCTTTAGTGACATCTACATACGGATGGATTTATCGAAATACAAGTAAATGTTTGAGATAGCCAACTAAAGGTGGAAGTTATAATGCAACTACATTTCCCTCTGTTAAGGAGTCAATTTGAAAATCAATAACTGTAATTTATAGAACTACGTGCGCACTTATACTTTAATCAGATCAATTACTGAAAGCACCAAGTAATTAAAATAAATGTAGGAAATAAAGCAGTGCAATTATAAAAGTCAAAACGTATCAGTACCTGTGATACGGTAGGAGAGAAAAAAATTCAACAGAAAATTTATATTCCAAAGAATAAAATTTTTTATGAATATAATAAATCTTAACTCGCAGTTGTAGTCCATCTGGTTTATATTGTTCCGACTATAACATCTACCCCGTTCCTTCTGTCATTGAGAGATTGCCTATATATTTACCCATTTCCTGTTCGATATGAAATGTACCTTGTTGAAAGCTTAACAATTTTACTTTTTTCATTTTTGCATAGTTACTGGAATACTTTTCTGAGCCACATTTTTGTATTTGAATCAAATTTATGTTTAACCTCATGCTATTTGCTGCGAAATCAGTGAAATTAAACATTGAAAATACATCAAATACATAACTATAAATATCCATTTAATTACGTTCAGTTTACCACCAGATTTATATTTTATAAATTAAAAGAAATGCACAAACTTCAACAATATATTTCAATGTTACTCAATGTAAAACATATTATTATGAAACGCTTTCTGGAATAATGAACATTATATTTGATGATATATACAAGTACGACTAACAAGAAGATATTTAATAGGGATATTTTTGATATGAAACAGTCTTAGAAAAGCATCTAAAATACTCTCAATGCAAATAAAGGAGTAACGGTTAAAATTCCAAACACAAAAACCCAACTGGTAATTTAATACTATTCGATTGGCAGTGGGTTCGATTCCCATATACATAATATAGCGATTTAATTACTGCATAACTTCATATCTACACGGTTATTGGACGACTCTATCTCGTATGTCTCCAAGCATACATAGCTAAGGATGATCGGTAGTGTTTTGGCACGCATATAACGCACATTAAATAAATACGCACAAAAGCAGCAAAAAACTAGTGACAATTTCACTCAATAAGTGTCACGCCACACATTTAAGTGGGAAGAATCTGAGTGAGCAAAAATGTAAAAAACAAAAGGGTAACAGATAGAAAACAATTTTACAAATTAATTGAGTTTGTTCGGCCTATTTCCAGAGTTTTGTTTCGTTTCAGAAGCGAGCTCTGCTTCCATCACCAGACTTAATCCTGAGAAGGACTGTTTTCGCACTTGAGTCAAATTCATTTATTGATTTTCTTCCAAGCACTACTTGGCTACTCTCGTATTTGAACTTGGAACTTGTTCCATATTCGTCCTTACTATCAAAGTTCCAAGTTCGAATCCGAGAGTAGTCAAGTGCTTGGGAAAAAAATTAAATAATTTCAAATCTCAGGACTAAGCCTGATGACAACAGCAGAGTACGCTTCCAAAACAATTATAGAGGAAAAACCTCAAACTATGACTTGAAGTAAATATCATGTAGATACTTAAAGTATAAAGCACTTAAGAAAATGTAAAAAGATTTACAATTTATATTTATTGCAGGTGTTTTTATATTTCATAAATTTATTTTGACATCTGAATTAATTTTTAAAGCTTTTAACATTTACTGAGGACGATAACTCGTAAGGTTTAAATTTATATAAACGATAAATAAAAAAATACGATTTAATACCCAAAAGTATATTAATTATAGAGCACTTAATTTATGTTTTAGTTAGCGTACAAGATTTCGCTTAGTTTCCAAAGTTTTCAAAAAATCCTGGAGCAAAAACCGTTTATTGAATGGAAACAAAAACTATTTCAAGCCGTAACATAACAAAATACGTTTCATATAAGCTTTAATTGAGTTGATCCATTATGTGATTTTCGAGAAACTTCGGAAGTTTTCAAACGTAATTGATCATTAATAACTCCCAAACAAATCTTTTTTCTTAATTGACATTTCTTAATTTACTTTTATTTATAGCATCCTTCCATATTTTACAAAAGAAATAAAAATAAACATAAATTAGAAAAATTAGGTACCGCACACCTATGCATATTAGGAAGCAATGATTATAGCTAAAGGGGCTAGGTAACATCAAGCTCTCGCCTTCCCCGTGGGCAGGGATGTGGTTTTTCCTTGTCTTACAGCCTTGATAGTAACTAGTATCTTTAAGCACAATTAATGATACAGTGGCAACAAGCTCACTGCTGTGGGTGTTTGAGTTCTTATTTAGGTACTAATGTACTACATTTAACAAATATCAACACTAAGTAAATTGTCATAGTACCTATGAAAATGAAAACTTTCACCCTTGTTACACATAATCAAATACTTATCTTTTTTGGGTTTTTTAATGGTGTATGTTAAATTATACAATCTAAACGTTTCGATAACACTTGCAGTTATATTCGTTAGTAGTAATATTATCTATTAAAATTGTATGAGATGTTGAAACAATTTTGACGTTTCAGAAGCGGGATCTGCTTCCATCACCAGACTTAGTCCTGAGAAGGACTGTTTTCGCACTGAAGTCAAATTCATTTATCCTTGATTTTCTTCCAAGCACTACTTGGTTACTCTCGTATTTGAACTTGGAACTTGTTCCATATTCGACCTTACTATCAAAGTTCCAAGTTCGAATCCGAGAGTAGTCAAGTGCTTGGGAAAAGACTAAAGATAAATAAATTCGACTCTCAGGACTAAGCCTGATGGCAACAGCAGAGTACGCTCCCAGAACGTCGCGCCATAACTATGTATGCTTGGTGACATACAAGATAGAGTCGGAGATACAAATCGTTCGTCCAAAATTGTTTCAACATCTCTAACAATTTTAATAGATAACATTACCACTGACGAACATAACTGTAAGTGTTATCGAAACGTTTATATTGTATAATTTAACATGCACCATTAAAAAACCCAAAAAAGATAAGTATTTTATCATGTCATAGTACCTGATTTATATTCATCTAATCTAACCATGTATTATAGAACTACCACAGTACCTTTCACGCAAAGGAGGAACCTAGAGGACTTAGGACCTCTCGTTCTTGGTGGTGAAGTAATACATATGTCGAGAGAGGTAAAGTATTTGGGAGTCATTCTAGACTACAAACTTTCCTGGAACCAACACATTGAGAGAATTATCAGAAAATCGGAAATTACCCTTGCGGTAGTTAGGCGCACTTATGACAAAACGTGGTGTCTGAGACCAAGTATGTGGTGAAGCAGGAAACCACCAAACTAAAAGTAGACAAGATACAAGGACTTGCCTATTTTGGCATTACCGGGGCAATGAGAACCACGCCTACCGCTGCAATGGAGACCCTACTGAACATCCCTCCCCTTGATCTGGTGATTAGGGGAGAGGCCAGATTGGGGGTTATACAGATTGCAGAATTCACAGTACAATGTATGCACAGACACAAAGCATACGAGGTTAATTGACAGCATTGGGGGGTGCTTGATATGAGAACGGACTATATGACGCCAAAACATCTCGTTGCCACACTCTTCGAGGTAATAATTGAGGATCGAACAGAGTGGAATGAACAGAGAAACAAATTCCCACATAGTAGTCTAATCTGGTACACGGGCGGTTCAAAAACCGAGACTGAAGCGGGCATACACTGTGTGGAGCCAAAGCAAGATATCATTATCCCTCTTGGCAGGAACGCCACCGTTTTCCAAACGGAAATATACGCGATACTTCAATGTGCGCGGGAAAACAATAGAAGGTCCTACAGAGGAAGGCGTATCTATATCTTATCTGATAGCCAGGCGGCCCTAAAAGCATTATCAAGCTTTAAAGCCTCATCTAAACTGGTCTGGGAATGTTAGGAAGAACTCAATGTCCTGGCAGAGAGGAAAAAGGTAACTCTTCTATGGGTCCCTGGCCATTGTGGAATCGAAGGAAACGAAAAGGTAGATAAACTCGCAAGACAGGGATCAGCGGTTCCCTTTTGTGGCCTCCGAACCTGCAATGGGAGAAACAAGAAACGCAATCCGTAACTATATCGGCGAATGGATTCGCGAGCAACATCAAGCAAACTGGATAAACAGACCAGGGCTAACACATAGCAAGGCATACATAAACGGACCTTGCGTAAAAAGAACCACAGAACTGCTCACGCTAAGCAGTACACAGCTTAGGATCCTTACCGGCATCCTGACAGGATATTCGCCTTTTAAGAACCATTTACGGAAGATCAAGAAATTTAATGGAGTCCCCACATGTAGAAAATTTGGCGGTGAGGAACCAGAAACAGCTACACACATCATGTGTGACTCGCTGGCTGCTAAAAGATAGCGGATTTTCGAGCATTCAAAAATAGAACCGGAAGACTTAAACACACAGGGCGTTAAGATCACGGACTGGGTGTAACAAACCACTAGGGAGAACACAATAAGCCATATAGGCTGCAGTGTCTCCGGAACCAACTAGGTAGGCGGGCCCGAGGGAAGAAAAAAAATCATGTACTATGGATCTAAAATGTGGTCTACATAGGCAGGAATGAGGACGCGTCCCCTCGTATAGTATGTCTAGTCCCACGTGTTAAGTTTGTCTGTAGTATGATTTACCCTACTTACCAACCCGTAATAGAAACTCGGTACTCGAATTGTAAACTCGTTAATCTGAGATGCTTAACTCAAATTACATTACTTCAAAAAGAAAATGCTTAATATATTTGATTTATCAATTTTCATTATTTTAATCACGTATTTATTCATTTTAGCAAACTAGGAGTTATTTTTAATAATAATATACAACCACAACACACAAAAATAATAACACCGAACGCGTTTCAATAGACGTCGACCAGGGTAAACTAAAGAAAAATTTATAACATGTACCGTTAGCGTGCTGTAAAGCTTCATTTGTATATCTGGAGAAAGTGAAAGTTATAAACATTTAATGAGTTCTGAGTAAAGGTCCTTGATTATCATTATTTTTAAGAATTTTTGAAGATCTCTAAACTTTCATAGCAATCCTGCTCGTATGTATTATTAACATCTTTGATTCAAGATTTGTTTTGTACTACATGATTGTTGTCAAACACAATCTACGCAGACTTGTTCCAACGTTGGTGTTTGATATGAGCTAAATGCCCTTTAAAGCAAATTTCGATGCGTTACATATATATGTTCACAATTTTTGCAATTAATTTTATAAATTCCAAACCGTACTCATCAGGAAACCCATTGTAAGCAGCAATTTCCTTAATATTGCGTAATTCTCTATTATAACTGTGTACTCCAACAGGAAAATTAAGCAATCTATGAAAAAAAAAATTAAAAACCTTTTGATCCATTGATGCTATCGATATGCAATTAGGTACAAAAATTCTTTGCCATAAAATCTAGGTCAAGTTCGTTAATGAGCAAAATCCAACCAGTGGCGGGGAATTATTAGGGGATTAGAAAATTTAAAAAATCCATTGCTTCAAATTTTAAAAAGTTACACAATTTAAAAAAAAACAAACTAATACTTTTTTATATAATTTGAAAATAAAAAAATATATTTTTAGGGTACAAAATTGTGCACTTTTTAATTTATCAACCGATTTTTTTGAAAGTCGGGTATTGGAGGTTTTTAAGATCGCTAAGTATAAATCATTTGTCAAAATTAAAAAATTAAAAATGGCGGATCTAAATGGAGGATTATCGTGTTTAAAATCCGATATGACTAAAATTCAGGTATTGTGGGCTAATGATCAATTTTGCAACTTTGTTAATTTGTAAACCATTATCTAAATAAAAAAATTTTAAAAACTGCCAGTGGCATTTTTAGGGTGCAAAATTTTTTTTGAAGGTCGGGTATTGGGGGTTTTTAAGATCACTAAAAATAAATCATTTGTCAAAATTAAAAAATTCAAAATGGCGGATCAGAAATGGGGAATTATTGTGTTTAAAAACCGATATGACTCAAATTCAGGTATTGTGGGCTTTTCAGTTATTTATTTACATATATAAGAAAGCATTATGGCAGATAATTTAGCAGTGGTTTTTATCTTGTAATTGATTTTCGATCTGTTGGTTTAAAAAAGTGACCTTTAAACTTATTAGCATTACCCATAGATATCTTGCTTAATAACTAGATAGCCAGAGCGTATGAGCTGCGCGTTAGAATACGAGTCAAATTGAACATTTGAATAAGGTCGAAAATTTACAAGTGGGGGGTATTCGGATATGCGCAGTCGTATCATTAGAATTGCCAAGTTCAATTTTTGATATCAATTGTAATTGTCAAAAAGCGTTTCCGTAACCTCGGTTTTTCGCGCTTTTCGAGTTTACTATTAGTAGAAGTGAAATATGAGAAGCTGCATAGTGCCTTTTTGTCAAAATTAAAAGAAAAACTACAATTTTTTAAGTGAGGTCACAAATAATTGTTTAATAACAACTATTTGCCTTCTTGCACACACGGCGGCTTATGTTTACACAGTACAGTATTCACTAGTGCGCAATTCCTAATACCCCCATCCGCAGTTTCAATTCGGATCATGTATGGTTTCAAGGATAGTTTATCTAGTTATTAAGTAAGATATTTATGGCATTACCAGGTTGTAAAAGTTCAGCTGGATCACTGAAACAACAAATAAAAAAAAAGCTCCTATTAGAATAAATTACCAAGTTAAAAAATCAATCTAAGCAGGTTTTCTTATTAATAAAATATTTCATCCAAATTTTCATCAAGTAATGTATTGTGTGAAAATATCCACTAAAGTAGTAAAGGGTGCTGGGTTAAAATAGTTTTCTCGTTTAAGATGAATTAACAAGTACTAACGATTCGTCTTAACTTAGTATAGAGGTAAGACACATGCTTATTGTTAAAACATGGACATTTATCACTTGAGCATCTCCTGAATCTCCTGAACTTTTATGACTTCATGTTGTATAAATTAGCTGTGATGACAACCACATTAACATTACAGGGTGTTATACAGTAATTGCGCGACAATTTTATGACAAAACGTCCAATCGTCAAACATTTTCTATATAAAAATAGTAAACATTTATACTATACGAAAACCAATGCTAATGAAAAGTTGTGTAAATACAAATTTATAGAGGGTGAATATGTAATTAACATAAATACAGTACATATGCAATAAATTTTTTATTTCGTATAAATATTGAACTTGCTATACCATTTGTAGCTTCTATTCGAAACGATTATTCTATAAAACTAAGCAAGATAAAGGTAATGTGTTAACGGGACATTGCTCACTGGATGAATATAACAACATAAAGACGAAGAACAATACTGGTTATAGGCTTTGTCTCATGAAGTTCTACTGTGTCACACTACCACACATACAAAACAAAACCTTTTGACATAATCAACAATAAAATCGAGATTACATAAATTATACTAAATGGATACCTATCTAAAACCTTTTGAATGGCTATATAATTGAGATAACGGTAAGAAAAACCTTCCCAACGAAAATAGGTATGAAAGAAGGACGATTGCGTGCACATAAGCATAGAAGCATTAGTGCACAAATTTCAACTGGCCTAATCTGTGCAGTTATCTGCTCTATTATTGTTGTAAATAAGGAACTTGATTTGGATAATAGAACACAACCTTTACGATTATGTACATTCTAAAACCTTGGGAAACACACTTATAGTTAACCGTTGGTCGAGTATCATCTGAACGTTCAAACAGATTAACGCTATTATCCTAACAGCATTTTGTTCGTCTACTAACCTTATCACCACCAACCTATTTTGCCCCCACAAATTTCCCCACATTTCCTTTAACAAACATATCGTTTATATCAACCGCCATACTTTTTTTTCCGGTGTGCGTACACAAATTTATGTGGAGCATTAAATCATCTTCACGTCTTAGCAGGGTTGAATTATTATTGCAATTGTACATTTTCTTATAAAATAGGTTTAGTATTACAAAATTAATGTTGAAATAAGTAATAAAATACTTGGTAATTCATAAAAGCAAAACTTAAACTAATTGAACATTATTAAAGTCTTTTCAGTAATTGAATTGAATGCAAACCACTTTGATGAAGCGCTGAAATGAAATTTTAATATCAATTTTAAGAAAATCGTGATGTCCTTGTTAATTCTTTTAGAAATTTGGTTGTAACCAAGTCTTCTGATTAAAACTGAATCACTGAATTGATATAATAATCTTTTAAAGCTTTCACTTAAAGCGTTATATTAGTTAAAGCCAACTTTACCTTCTAAAGGTATTTTGAATTTCTTTTATTGAGGATATTTTTTCTGTAATAGATATTAATTTTTAAAGTAAACGACGAATTACTTTTTAAAGATAATTCGGTTTCATTTTATTGAAGCTACATCGCTTTTTAAAAATAAATTTATCGAATACTCTAATTATCTCGTAGATAAATTTTAGGAGAGATAAACGTACAACAGTTTAAATTATTATTTTGTTCACTTATACCATAGGACGTCATCAGTTTGAATATTAGGAATTTCTTATAGTAATAAACTACCTTAAACCACTTTTATAAATTAATTGCAATTCGAAGCTCAGTGTAACGATATTGTCTATTTGAAAAGATATAAGGGTATTTTAAATTTGGATCTTTTCAGATTTCTTTATACACTAATAGAATGGAGTTAAGATATTTTAATTATTCACAACCAAATTCAAGTTATTTCGAAAATCCGAAAATTTTCACTTTGATCTATTAATGTATTAAAAAAAGAAATTGCGTATTGTTAAGGTTACCTTTCTGTTGTTTCTAAATTATTTTTGGCAAAACTTGCATTAACAGTTATGACAATCGTTGGTTGCCATTGGTGTTTCATGAATCCTCTCCAAGTGTTCCACGAAAAATATTAAATAGTTGAAAATTGCTGAATCAGTCGAGGCGAATATTTGCGATGCGCCGGAAATTAGCATTTTTCACGCTTGAGAATTAATGTGTTGTGAGTTCTTCTGGTCAAAAGAATCAAAATGTTATTAAAACGTCTCAGCTTGTTGCAGGTGTTACATATATAATGCTGTTTATTAAATAGGGATGAAAAAAAACATATTTAATTTTATTTAAAGGGTTTCGGTATGTACCGTTTTTCAACCAATCCTGAATAAAATTATAACAAAAACAGATTACAAATGAATGCACTAATATACTAGACCTAACTAACTTAAATGTATAAATAAGTAATGGTATTACACGTAAATGTACCGGGTGGCCAACTAAGAACGGCCGTCGACCATATCTCAGGAATGGATTATAGCACAGATTCGGGAAAAAAAATTTTATAACAAGAGTGGCCTCAAGAAACGCCTGAAAATAATTTTCAGAATTGTAGGTCCACCACTAGAGGGCGTATTTGACAGTTAAAATTTTTCAAAATTTACTCAATTAAGGGGCATATTAAATATTATAATCAGATTCCTCGACAAATTCTGCATATTTTTTATTTGACAAGTTTTAGACTATCTCTTCAAATAAGGGGTGGGGGAGAGTGGGAACCTTGTTACGAAAAAACGCCTTTAATTCAGATTCTGCTTGACCGATTTTAATAAACTTGATGTTGTTTGAAAGAGCTTTTGTTAAACAATAGAAAGTTTGTAAATTTGAAGCAATCTGATTAATCACATAAATGCTAGAGGGCGCTGTTTAATATTTTTTTAATATTGTGTTTTCTCTTTACAATTTTAAATGGAAGCATAAAAATTTAAGTAGGTCTTTAAAAAGTAGACTAAATTAGTAATAAAATAGTGAAAACTGCAAGTCGATATCTTTTTCCTATCCTGAGATATCGTAAGAAACAGGTAAATGGCGGGAATTGTTCTTCCAACGTCTAGTAGGCTAGTTCGCGTTAACGGAAATTATTAAATTTAGCCTGGATGAAAAGATCTTACGTTGGTCTGCAGTAATTTAAACTGTTATCATACTAATGTTATGTTTGCCGCTAGATTACCTAAATGTAATGCTGTGTCTATTAACAATGAGAACAAATTATAAAATAATAATGTGATAAGAATGTTATATTTGTTTTCAAGCGATTTGTTAGTAAATCGAAAGCATAAAATATCAATAAAAACCGATATTTGCCCAGCAACAACAAATACAGTTTAAAATATGAATTATGATTTACTGATGACAACAAAATTAGTAAGGAGGGCAACGAATTGCCACTTCTTTCAGAAGACGTACCCTTGGCCATTCGTCGTGACATGCTCTTGCAACATGATGGGTGCTCGGCACATTATTCTAGAGATGTTCGGAATTTCTTAGATCAATCATACCCTGAAAGGTGGATAGGACGTGGAAGTTTATTTATTTGGCCACCAAGGTCTCCAGACCTAACTTGTTTAGATTTTTCTTTGTGGGGGCGAATAAAAGATCTCGTTTATGCCGATAGACCCACAACAAGAGCTGACATGATTGAAAGAATACGACAGACAATACGAAGTATTTCAAGGGCAGAAATTGAAACTGCTGTTGTCTCCACCCGTCAGCGATTGATTTCATACATTGAAAATGATGGACGACATTTCGAACATCTTGGACGACACTAATTACGTAGTTATTTATTTAAGGTTTTAATTGTTAGATTTATTATATTATTATTTTATAATTTGTTCTCATTGTTAGTAGCGACAGCATTACATTTAGGTAATCTAGCGGCAACCATAACATTAGTATGATAACAGTTTAAATTACTGCAGACCAACGTAAGATCTTTTCATCCAGGCTAAATTTAATAATTTCCGTTAACGCGAACTAGCCTACTAGACGTTGGAAGAACAATTCCCGCCATTTACCTGTTTCTTGCGATATCTCGGGATAGGAAAAAGATATCGGCTTGCAGTTTTCACTGTTTTATTACTAATTTATTAATTAATTAATTAATTAATTAATTAATTAATTATTAATTTTTAAAAATCTACTTAAATTTTTATGCTTCCATTTAAAATTGTAAAGAGAAAACACAATATTAAAAAAAATATTAAACAGCGCCCTCTAGCATTTATGTTATTAATCAGATTGCTTCAAATTTAGAAATTTTCTATTGTTTAACAAAAGTTCTTTCAAACAACATCAAGTTTATTAAAATCGGTCAAGCAGAACCTAAATTAAAGGCGTTTTTTCGTAACAAGGTTCCCACTCTCCCTCACCCCTTATTTGAAGAGATAGACTAAAATTGTCAAATAAAAAATATGCAAAATTTGTCGAGGAATCTGATTATAATATTTAATATGCCCCTCAATTGAGTAAATTTTGAAAAATTATCAAATACGCCCTCTAGCGGTGGACCTACAATTCTGAAAATAATTTCCAGGCGTTTCTCGAGGCCACTTTTGTTATAAAAAATTTTTTCCCGAACCTGTGCTATCCATTCCTGAGATATGGCCGACGGCCGTTCTTAGTTGGCCACCCGGTACATATACTATAACAAACGCAAACTATGAGTACAAAAAAAGAAAAAGTGTACATTGATCATAGTGCTTATATTACATTCTTAACAGTGCGATTTACTGGGTAGATTGCAGGTATAATAGATTACGTTTCAGGTGCTCTTTGAAATAATTACGTTACTGGCGGAAAATGGGTGTTCGTACTTATTGAATATTTTGATGGCATTGTATTGAAAACAAGATTTGTACTTTTTAGAACGATGCCCGGGAATATATAAAAAATTATTTGACCTTAAACTTCTATCGTGAATACTGTATCGTCTAGTCAAAAGACGAAACAGGTATAAAGGGGAAACTGAATTTATCACATTATATACTAATGTTGCATATAACATGTAAAACCTTTAATCTATTTTTAACAGATTTAAATTATTGTAAAATGGGGTTACATGTTCCCTGTGCTATATGTTATAAGAGAAACAGAAGTAACAATTTTGCAGGGCTTGAATTTTTAGCATACACTGCGAACTTAGGTGGGGATAGTATACATTGCTACCGTAACCTAGATTAGTTAATATTAAGATGTTCATAAGGTTCCACTTAATTTCACTGGGCAAAATATATTTGAACTTGTATAAACAAGAGAATTTTGCATAGCAAAGTGTGCATTTTGGTCTGACATGTTGCTCAAAGGATAAATGGCTGTATCACAACACCAAGATTTTTAATATTTTCTTTAAGCCTTAATTCACTTCCACCAAGATTCACTGGTGTAGATATAGCTCTAAGAGCGTTAGATTGAGTAAGTTTAGAACCTATACACATTGATTCTGATTTGTCAGGATTAAGATAGAGACCATTATTTATTGACCATACTAATATATTGTCAATAACATTGTTTAGGTTATGAATAACCGTATTTACGTCGCGAGGGTAAGCTCATGGGTATATCTGAGCGTCGTCTGGGTAAACGTGAAGGTAGACATCGTGGGATAAGATGAAAGCCATATCCGCGGTTAATATACTAAATAAAATGGGACACAGGATGCTTCCTGGAGGCACGCCTTGATTGGTTATAATTGGTTCCGATATGTTGGCTCTTAGTTGGGTGCGTTGTATTCGATTTTGTAGGTAGTTGGAGAACCACGATAGTACGATTTGACTACAGCCATAGTACTTTAATTTCGCTAATAAAAGTGGAACATTAATAGAGTATATACTCTTCAAAGTGTATTATCATCTATACGACTTCTGTCAAACTGATAACAGTCTAGCTCCTGTTTAATGGTGTAACCAAAACGTACATTGAATATTACTATATAAATAAAACATATCTTTAATATTATATACAAAACGTGCTTATTAAGTGGGATTTCATCAGGTGCCCATCGCGCGATTTCTTTAGTTTTACTCTGAATCTTCTGATCGTGAATTAAAATTTAATACTCCTCAAAATTTATGAATTTCTCTTAAAGATGAATACCCAGGCACTCAACACATTATATTTTCCAGATCATATCATTGGAAAAAAGGCTAGTTATCATTAAAATAACAAACCGTGAGAATCTATGAGATCTCAATTTAGACTTCTAGATACCAGTGACCTTATTTTTTCTTTAACATTTTGGAATCTGCAAGTATCATCAAACTAATGTATCCCAGTAAATGGATTTTTTCAGTATTGGAATTTGTTAATAAAAATGTGTATAAATCAATATCTGTATTTTATTCTTTCATAAAAAGTAAACTCTCAGATAATTAATCCATTTCCATTGCACTCTTCAATTTAAGAAGGTTTGGGACCCGTGTATTCCGATGTATTGTGATACATTTTGCAAAAAAAATGTCAAAGTTTAATGTTCCTCGACTTGAAAATTTTCAATAAGCACTGGTATATACTATAGGTAAAATACTAGGGCACATATAGAAATTCGTGTGTTAAAAAATTCATAAATTTCTCCAAAAATTAGTTAAAATATCGTAATACGAAAACTACGTTACATCTCATAGATAAAAGATACCCTGGTATACGTTCAAACCGCACAAGGCGTCGTGCAAGCTTACCGGAGTAAGCAGGTTGCCAAGCCAGCTACAGTGGAAATCGGCGGAGTCGATATAAGGAGTAAAATGATTGAAAAGTAGTTTCAAACACTTTACACTTACCATAAACTTGGAACTCACAATGCTCGGTCCAGGAAACATTGTTTTTAGGCGCCACCACAATCTTAAATTTGCTAAAATAAATAGTTTTGGGCGGAATGTTAAATTAATCCTATTTGACCGTGGAAGACAGGATTGCAGTCTACTCAGTAAAACCATTCATCACTCAAAGTCAATC
Source organism: Vesta saturnalis (assembly GCA_036346205.1). Classification (NCBI taxonomy): domain Eukaryota; kingdom Metazoa; phylum Arthropoda; class Insecta; order Coleoptera; family Lampyridae; genus Vesta; species Vesta saturnalis. The sequence goes on along the minus strand of JARFJB010001805.1, from coordinate 1,282,446 downwards.
ACACTTGAAAAGAAATTTATCCAAAAGCTTAAGAAAATTTTGAAATTCACGGGTCGTCGTAAACTTATTGGACGCATCCCGTAGATATGAAAATTCGAAATCATAGAACGTTAATTTGAATACTTTTTAAGCATCCCTTGTATACCTATAAATTTAAATTTCTAACTGTCATAAAAGTCTGAATTCAATAATATTCCCAATTTAAAAATCGAAATAAAAAAAAGGTCGATTTAATAATTTTTATCTCAACAAAACATTCGTTTGTAGCTGAAAATCTTAAAATAGAACAGTAAGTGCCTTCACCATAGATAATATCTTTATATTTGATTAATACTTTATCTTTAAAAATAGTATTTAAACATTTATCAATAGGTTTAAATTTTAATACTTCAAATCTGTAACATACTTAATAAAAATATTCTGTTTCAGTGTTCGGTATTCTACTGACTGTCAAATATTTCAAAATAGTTAAAATACACGTTTTTAATCGATCTGATTCACAAAGAAATTTCAAATCGAGCATTAAGCTCAAACAAATTCAAATATTAATTTCAATGATCAAAAGATGTAACCCGTTAGGTAAATTTACACAGGTTAACGCTAAAATTTTATCTCAGCTGACACAAATAAATAAACAAAGTAAATTAAATAATGGATATATATTGACCAATTTGCAATTGTAGATATTTACAAACACTGCTTCGAAAAGCACCACAAAATACAATTTTTATATATTAAAAATTTCCCCAAATTATTATATACTAAACACATTAAAATACATAAAGTTCGATTACTTACAATAAACAATGATTAACCCATTCTAATGTCTCTTCCACGCGCGACCTTTACTTAAGCCTCCCTTCAATTGGGCACCCTCTATCAAACATTCTCGAGCCAAAATTACCATCCACCTATCACAATCGTGTATATACTGCGCTTCTTTGCAGAGTGGAAGACCTGAATCGGAACAACCGCTACGCAAAGTAAAATCAACGTAGCCATCTTGAATTTACTTTTAAAAACTCCGAAAAAATCAGTAATTATAGTTACATTCACTCTGTACATTATTCAGACCGTAACTCAACATTCTATGAAAATTTTGCATGCGGGCGAATCCCATTTCCTCACAATTTCCATCACATTCTAACAACTTCTTTCTTGAACATGCAATAAATTTACCATTAGTGAACAATATTACAAAATTTTGCATGTGGGCGAATCCTGTTTCCTCGCAATTTAACAACCTCCATCACATTCTAACAACTTCTTTCTTGAACATGCATTAAATTTACCATTAGTGAACAATATTACAAAATGTATACAAACAAAATATGCTTACATATTCCTTACTGCACGTTAATACAATATCAATGTATCATACTCTTACTCATTCATACGTCTACAACCATTTCTTTATTCCAAATTCTTTTACACACAGTAGCAATTTGGTAGTCTCCTACCAGTGCCACCCCAGTAAAAATTTCCCCAAAACATTATTTTCCAAACAAACTTAATGCTTTCAACACAAAAATCTTTCCGCAACATTCAAATATTCTTTCATATGATAACTAATGGTTCACTACACTTTAGTGGCGTATCATTTACACAAATTTACATTCCGCATACATAAAAAAAATGTTTTTTCGTGCAAACTCACTTCACTTACATTCAAAATACGTTCCATACGTTATCAAAATACTGAATATACACGATGCGTCAAAATAACCTTACAAACTTGTTTATCCCCTTCAGTGTTTGTCATACACGACTTGCCTTTAGCGTTAACTATAGTTGAGAGTATCACTTACAATTTCACAAAACCCCTTGAAATCCACAACTTGATCTTAATCAAGTGCAATAAGCTTTTTTATACTCGATAATTCCTCTAGGAGCTCTAATTTTATCAAAATAATCTTTAAAATAATTTAAAACTGTTATGGTCACTGAGTCACGTAGTATATTTTTTTATACAAAGTAATCTGAAAAATGCTTTGAACTTAACAAAAAATTAAAAAATTAGATAGCAAAATTTTATATTTAAGGGATATATTGATTAAGAAGTGCAAATTAACACTTGTATTTATACACAACCGCTTCGAAGATTATACAAACTTTTATGTTACATAAAAATTTAAAGTACAATAATTACATATTATAAACAAGGTTCAATTCAAATCAAAAATAATAAACTCAACGAAATGTAAAAGAACTTCTTAAGCTGCCAATTCACTTGTGCTATCTCCAAAAGTGTACCTACAGGTTAAAATCTGAATAAAAAGTCAATAATACGTTTTATTTCTCTTACTTTCATTAGGTGTACATAAATCCAACAAACAATCCTGCAATGGAGATGATGTGCGTGTTCAACGTATCAGGTCTACGCTTCTAACAGTTGATTTAATTCGAATAACGTGTTATAAGATTGACCATATCTTAAATATTAATTACTTTATTTAAAGTATGTAGTTATCTAAGTTCAACTGACTTAAGTATAATTTTCATGGCTCCACTTCAGTTTTGCTTATTTACAATCCTCCTTTTACAGAAAAAAAGCTCAGGCAGTTAACCTAAGTTTCTTCGTTTTGCGAAAATTGCGCTGTTAACTGTGAAAATCAACCGAGCTTTCCTTAATCGATTAAAAATTAAAAATTACTTACTCCACAGATATGGTTAAAAATGTAGTATACCCCAGTGTGAAATTCTTTGTTTAAACCGCTTTCTAACTTAAATATCACCCGACTTCACATCCACGGAGCGCAGGAAGTATGCATGACACGACCGAGTTCTGAAATACAAACGCACTGCTAACTTTTTGATCTAACCTCTTTATACAACATTTACTTTTGTTAAAATTTGTAATGAAATTCTATAAAAAATGGATGATAAAATCATAGCTCGGTCGATATACCCAATGAACCGTTTCAGATTACACCAGAACGCAAACACGACACGTGCCCACGTATCGACACGGATTTATACTGCAACGAGTAATGAATCTGTATTGCTATTTTCCTATCACCCTCACTGTAATCTTCCTATCGGATTGAAAAAGACGGTCCAACATCCCCTTAAGCACTCTCCTAAGTGCTTCTGAATGCATTAGTATAGAGTAAACTTAGTCTGTACAGAATGATAATTAAGTTTAAATAAAAGTTACAACCGCTAATTAATGTTTCTACCGATGCAAGATCACATAATTCCTATTAATTGTAGTGCAGTTTTATGCATTTTGTTTGTCATTCTCTCGTATATGTACTATAATCTCTTGTATCATCAAAACATGGTCAGGGTGTTATCCTTAAATATAGTCCAGTGTATTTGTATAATTGTAGTATAACTTGTAGGGTACGATTTTTACTTTAAGAACTAGACTTAGACGAAAACCATTAATGCAATTTTTATAGGTCTGGTATAGATTAAATGGCATAACCCAGTCATTTTTCACATTTCGGTTATCATAATACTTAACCTAGCAGCAATGATAAAACAAAATTTATTTTTTGCGTTTCATTATGATAATTTCTAATTGGATACAGAAATGAGTAGGGGAGGGGGGGTTGTATTGATACTATACGTTAAACATAGCGAACTAGCTGTGAAAGACTGTGTTTTTTTAGTTTAAAAATCGATTTATTTCAATACATTTTTTAATAATGAAAGGATTCCGTCCATAAAATGTAATTTTGGATACTGCTATCATCTCTTCATCTTACCCCTTTCCGTTTTGCATCTCTAAATACTGGGTATGACTTTGCCAGATAACATCACATTCAAATGTTTGAATACAAACTACCGACTTCCACCCATCGCTTTCATTCCAGTATCGGTTCTATTGTGTAACGGTAGACAAATGTTTTATCCACCGTAACAAATCGGTTACGTCTGATTCTTTGAATGGCCCAAACAGTGTCGAGAATCACATTTTTCCGTTAGATTTTTAGTTGGCATTTACTGAAACCACATTGGACAAAGCTTCCTCACATTTAATTCGAAATTTAAAATGTACCGTACCCTTTCCGCTAACCCCTCATCTCTTTTATACACTTTTCATTACCGATCGTCCAATACCATGATATTCGCCTGTTCGATCTTTTCATCTTTGGTGGAAGCTTTTAATTGTCTTTTATGTGGATCACCTTCAAAAGCACTGCGCCCACTTAGCGATGCATTTCTACACCCTTGTAAATAAAGGAGCAGGCTTCTGGTGAACCTTTGTCAACTTGGGATAAATTTCCGTTAGGGATAAAACGGTCAAAATGAAGACCTTATAACGGTCCGAAATGTCCGTTTATCGATTTCAAGAAACACAGGTAATACGATTGCATTATAATCTGTATAGAGATAAGTACTTTGATAGATCAAGATGAAATTTACGGCATGTGTAACAACATAACAAAACAAAATTTCATTTTTAGCAACAGCATCTCTGAACTTGAGCCAGAGCTTCTTGCTTGGTCCTTCTATGCCTTGTTAATAATAATAATAATGTCAAAGGTAGCAGTAACAATATTTAGATTTGGAAAAATATTACACGGTTCCAAACTGTTCACCTGTATTGATGTTTGAAACATACTTATACGCGTTTTATTTAAATAAACAATAAACGATCCTCAAACTGTTTTTAATTAAATAATGTACTCTCGGTCAAGGCATTGCGTATCCAGACCTTTGAGTGGTTTTCCTGTGTTTGCGTGTTTGCGTGTTTTCGTGTTTGCGTGTTTGCGTGTTTGCGTGTTTGCGTGTTTGCGTGGTTGAGTGTTTAAGTGTTTGCGCGTTTTCTTGTTCGCGCTTTTGGGCGTTTGCGCGTTTGCGCGTCTTGTCTGTGTGTCTGTGTGCCTGTGTGTCTGTGTGTCTGTGTGTCTGTGTGTCTGTGTGTCTGTGTCTGTGTGTCTGTGTGTCTGTGTGTCTGTGTGTCTGTGTGTCTGTGTGTCTGTGTGTCTGTGTGT